>CM061531.1:293750001-294006996 GCA_030545055.2 Neoaliturus tenellus
ATAAAAGTATAAAACGTCTAATGAATTTGTAGAATTTTAATAATGAAATATCCAATAACTATTATGAAATCAGCTTTTAATGAAATATTTAATTAGAATCCAAATTTAACATGCGTTTCAACAAATATACACCAGAGTGTAGAACCCGTAGGCCTACATTAAAACATTCGAAAGGCGAGTGAGTAAAGTGAACGAGCTCAACGTGCAATCAAGTAAGCGCATCGAACGAGCTCGTCTTGGTGTTGAACAAGCCTTTTGGCACAGTGGCATTTAAACGCACTGCCTGTAACTGATATTACCATACAGTATTATTTACAATAACCGTACAGATGCTCGGTCTCTAGGTATTTGTAAATAGTTAAGTGTAATTTAGTATGTGACCTGAAAACTATTCCCCTTAAGGTGTCATACACCAATGCAGAAATGTGCATTAGGAAAAAATTATATCTGCAAAAACAAAAAGGGTACAAAACAAGGTAAATAAATAAAAAAATACGTATTTTACTGCGGTTTAAGTGACTTTTACAACTTCTCTTAACAAGGGGAATGTTTTAAACATATTGTGGAGAACCCTTGACCAACATTCATCAGCATCGAGTGTTTCAGTCAGTTAATATTTAATGGTAGAGTTTACTTATGCTTGTATTTAAAAGTGTTTTAGTTAATTTTAGTTAAAATAGTTATTCAACGTCCCTTTTTAATGAAGTGTTATTTAAATTTGGATAAACTTTATACATGATGACTGGTTGTGTTAGACTACTTCTGCTGTATAAACAAAACAAAGACAATTAAATGGTTTACCGTCATGTTTGCTGGATAATAACAACTTTAATTTGAAATAAAAATATTATTAAAATTACTGTTTTATGTATCTGCTTAACGTGCCTAATCAACTAACTAATCAGCCATTCAAGCTTCTGACACAAAATGACTTAAACTTAAAACATACAAGTTTTATGACCAAGGATAATAAAATATGTTTAATTGTTTCTTTAAAGTAAGGAACACCTACTTACATTTGTAACTATTGACCTTTCTTTCTTTCAGTGTGATTTATGAAGATATAAAAGGGAGACAAACTTTACTTTTGGTAAGTACAATATAGTAAGATATAATCAACATGAAAGTTGACAGCTGTGTCTACTTTTAAATTTAGACAACCGAAAGCACAAGGAAAAGCCAGTTTCAAGTAAATTAACTCTATCGGTTGGATATTTAAAAAAAATTCCAGTATAAAGTAGTCACCTCATCAATGTATCTATTTATACAAGTATTTATATACATCAATTTTAGTTTAAATATCACAAACAAGTAAAACTCAATACTCCATAGTATTCATAAGTGAATTGACACCTTGCCTTGTACTTAAAACTTACACCAATAACACTTTTTAAATATGTTACTTTTCTATGCATTTTGTGTTGATAGTGAAGAACATTAAAAACCGCCCACCTTAGTTGTTTGTAACACACCAAATATCACCCCAAATGTAAAAATCTCAGTAGGTGTTCACCAGAAAAACTCGTCCAATGACGGCACCTGCTAATGAAACAACTTTATGAACACTGCTAATAATTAAAATAATAAGACTTATTTATTTGATTTATTTTTTTCAATGAAATCAACTGATTCATATAGAGAGGTATTTTCAAACAGTAAACTACTAACTTAATTCTCACTGTACATTTATAAATGTCTTTCCTTTTACATAAAAAATAGGCGTTTATTCAATTGCGTAGTGATAATCAATACAGACTTAGACATGCAAACTACACTTTATTTATCTATTTATTCAATTATCAATCACAACACCATTTTTACATGAGAATACAATGTTAAAATCATGCAAGGTTATAATTACTACAATAGTGCACAAGCAAATAAAGCAAGTTAAAGATGTTGCAGTAAAATAAATTCCATACCTCATCACAAGACCACTAAAATAGTCTTTTTACAGTATTTTTAAGTTCTAAAATGCATTACCCTTAGAAATTAATAAAGAGATTGATGTTAACAGGTTCAAGCGCAAATTAAAATCATTTTGGATCCTCAAGGAATACTACATCTTCAGGATTTTTTAACAGATAAGAAAACTTTTAGTTAGAGGTGTGATTTCGTTTAAATTAAATTAATTATTGATTGTTGTGTGTTAAAACCATCAACCAACTGACGATTTCTCAGTTCCACTTGTATAGTTTCATGACAATTAAATATTCTTGAATATTATCTACCGGTTAGATTCACCATTTCATTTATTAAAATTTGTGACTCTGGGTGACTCAATCGCGCTATGTATTCGCTATGGTTTCCTAGAGAATACTATAAAATATGATTATATTATTGTTATACATATCTAAGTTAACAATGAATTTATATAATTTTAACATTTTTCAACCGTATCACGTTAAATATTTTGAATTAGAATTTTACCAAAAGGTTTTTTTAATTCTTTATTTTTATTGTATTCCATCCATTTTTTTTTCATGGGGACTTTAATACAGTTTATAAACACATAATAAACAAACATAACTCTGTTAACAAATTCATTAGTTAAAAAAATATTCGAGAGAGGGTTCTTTCATGATAAGACCGTTAACATTAAGTAGGGCAAACTTGTAAACTTTACCTTTGGACTTTTTGTTTCCGGACCGTTACGCTTTGTAGAGAAATACAACTTTGGGGGTTTGCCAACCATATATTACTTTCCATTGAGTTTTTTTCAACATTATGAAATATGCTTGTAAATGATGTCTCTAAACTAGAACGATTATTTGCAACAACAATACTTTTCTAAAAGAAATAACTGTTTTATTTTATGTAATATATTTTAAATATATTCATAGTAAAACTCATCAATAATTTATCAAGGAAAACTCTGATATACTATAGTTGTAATTAAATGAAATAGCTCAGTTTATAATTTTGTGAAAAATACTTTTGTGGAAATCATATGTAGAAAGAATACACATCGTTAACATAACGGTTATTGTATATATATATATACTATTCAGCATTTTAATCAGCACTACCTAAAACAGATTTTAAGTATATCAATTGCCTTAAAATTACAAATTACCTTTATTAAAAAGTGTTTTCCTGTTATGCTCACCATGAACTGAATAAATAATCTATATTTATAAAAAATGATGTTGTAGGATAGTGGAGATTTATTTTCATTTTCTTGTATGGAAAATTTCATGGAATAGGTTTGTAAGCCATTATATTCTTAACAGCCCTCGGGGCTTGGACCTAGGACCACTGGCCCTATAAACGTACCCGTGTCAGGGTTTTGGGAGTTTTTAATCAGATTTGTTTATGGATATAACAGATGGCGTTAAATTGTAAAAAAAAAAAAAAAAAAAAAAAAAAAAAAAACTATACAATACCAAGAGTTTTAAAAATGTCACTGTCAGCCGGACCAGTAGCCATTTGTCATTGGGATATTATAATGATTTTTCTAACAACTGGTCGATGTAACAAGACTGGGGTTTAAACCGTTCCCCGTAAAAAAGATTCAAAATGCCACTGGCGTAAATAGACACAAAAATTACAAAATAAACGCCCGTATGAGGACCGTGAAAACAGCTAGTTTAAACAAAGAATATGCTTTTAATAAAAATAATAAAAGCCTACCCAAGAATCATGTTTGTATTTATGCTGTTAACCACTATACACTTGAAAATGTGGAATTTAAAAGGGGAGCAGACCGCTTTGAATTTCCCTATATTCGACCATTATAGCTTAGGTACACTTATATCAAAAACCATTTAAGATACAAGCTTCAAACTTTGCACACTTGTATACAGACTCATTGCACACATTTAGACCAGAGGAATTTGATCTATTTCAAAAATTCTTTTATTTATATTTTTTTATTTGAAAAAAAATCTCAAATTTTTTTATATATACTTGTATAAAATAAAAACTGTGAGGAAATTTAAGAAACACTCTGGTCTAAATGTGGACAACAATGCACTGAATGTGTGTGCAAAGTTTCATCACCATAGCTACAGTACTTTCTGAGAAAAATGTACCTAAGTGTTAAAAATAGAAGTTTTCGGAAAACAAGAATCGAAGAAAAAATTTAGTGATTTTACCTTTTAATAGTGCCCTGCAGAGTAAGAGGGATTCATTCATTCATCTGCAGAGTAAGAGGGTCTTCATTCTCCTCATAATCATCTTCTAATTTCTTCCTTTTGAGGTTTCTTTGCTGCCTACACTTTTTTTGTAACTCTTGGATTGCTTTTTCAGCTTCCCAAACCCTGCGGGTATCGAGCTGTTTCATAGCGCGCACACAGTTTTCCCCAGCAGCCAGACCCATCAGTTTAAACATCAAACATTTAGATACATTTCCTTTGTTGTATTGTGCAATGGCATCATAGACACCTAACTTCAAAGTTGAAAGTCTCACAAACACTTTCTTCGGCACGCGGCTCCATATGATATTGTTCAAAGACTCGCTCATATTTTGGGTACCGCCATGAGCACACTTTGCTAGCAAAACAGAGTTAGAAAGGTCCATAAAGATAGGTTTGATCTCATTCAGGACAGCTAGGGGAAGGTGAGTGTGATCAGAGTGCTTATAAGGTTCTTTTTTTTCCTTGGCTACTTGATACTTAAACCATGAATCCTCTCCCGTAGGGCATAGATGATGTATTGGTTCTTCATCAGTAGAACCTAAGTGGCAGAACTCCGCCCATATAGCCGTTTTCATAGCCTTGACTCCTTCAGTTGCATTTCTAATGGCAATACCATAAAAAATCTGTATATTATCAATTGCATGCCCTGTCAACCTACCCCTGCCTCCAATCGTTTTCCCGTCAGCGAGGATTTTTTTTTTTTTGAATTTTTGTTCTTAAAATCTCTTAGGCGTTTTCCCATGCGCTTCTGTACATGACCCACGCATTCTTTCTTTTCAATTTGGAAGTTAGGCCCATATGGTTGCAGAGCACACACTGAGGCATAGGCCTTGGAGTCACCGTCGCCAAGGTAATATTTATAGCGAATATCATAGTTCTCTTTGGACCTTTGGAACATTTTTTTCACTCCCTCAACCTCCATGCTTCCACTTGCACCGGAGTAGTTTGCGATGCATGAGTTGCAGAGCTTATTTTCAAGCCTAGTTTTACACTGGCATAACTTGGACATAATTTCAACATCTAAAACTTGTCCAGTTGTAATGCTCATAGCTGTCACAACACCATTTAGTGATGAGTACCCCCGCCGCTGCCAAGAGCCATCGAAAGCGCATGTAATATCTCTATTACCGTCGTTTTGCCGCACTGTCTCCTCTACTGGCATCCTTCATTGCTTCTACACATACCATTTTAGCAATTGGTAATAGCATTTTACTGTACTTTGCAAATTTGCAGGGTTTTGGTAAGTTCATCACTCCTGGGAACAACTCGCCAGTTTCTTGACCAATACCTATGCACCGCAGGGCGTACACGAATCGTATGTTTACATCGTAAACTCTGTTCTCAACATTTTCTAGGCCTAACCTAACTTTACTTAGCTTGCTGCTTCTCTCACTGACTTGTTTTAGACATTCTTGGTTGGTGCAGTTTAGATTCATAGTGAAAGCCAAGCCTACTCTTTTGTCAGCGACAAGGCGTAACGGGCTGTGACAATATTTGCAAACCGCCAGTTCTGATATTAGTTTATCAACCACACCTAAATCTAGTATGTCATACTTCAATTTGTCATTGTTAAACTGATCATACTCAAGTTAGCAAGTTTTACCTTGGATGTACTGTCCTTTGGTGTTCCCTTAGAGCAATTACTTTCCTCATTAGAAGGCTGAGGGCTAGAACCATGGGTTTCTGAAGGGTTTGGCCTAGGCCTATGTCTATCCTTTAGATGAATTCCAAAGGTTTGCCTCCTTTTAAAAACTCTTCCTTGTCTTGGCATTGTAGCAAAACAGATAATCTAAGTTGTTATATAGAAGGGTAGGTCTAAAAAACAAAATCTTACTCCTAAAACTCACAACACACACTCACTGTTTATCAAAACATACCTACGCCGCGAATTCCAAACAATAACAACAAGCTAACAGCTGACATCAGACGGACAAACTGAGTTCACCAGTGCCTTACGAATATAGTTCTTCTTCTCTGAAACCAGTACTATATGAACACCAGGGACGTTACTCACGTAGTTGCTCGTGCAGTCGGACATCCACGCGCAAAACAACTGTACATAGTAACACATTTTATTTCTTTTCACTCGAAGCCAACACATCAATGCCAATGTGTTATATATCATTGGAAAGAGGAAAGTTCAAGCTATAATCTGATATAAAAATCTCAAAACGAAAAAAATATTTTTTTTTTGGTCTGCTCCCCACGTTGAAATCAAATAAAAAGATGAATGTTTTTTATTAAAGATTAAGGCTCGAAATTATTATTCTGAAATATATTTATTTTTATAATTAATTCCTTTTAAGTGTTGATTTAATTTTGTGTTTTTAGATTTTTTAAATTTTATCGTTCATAATACTTACCAACTTATTGCAAACTAACATAGAATGAAAAAATGTATATTTAGGAAAAAATATTACAAACAACTTAATAAATAATAATGACTTTAATATTGCAATGCATGATTCCCGCTACCTAAATAAAAAAAAAAGTTTTTAAAATTAATTTAATTTTAAA
This sequence comes from Neoaliturus tenellus, assembly GCA_030545055.2. Classification (NCBI taxonomy): domain Eukaryota; kingdom Metazoa; phylum Arthropoda; class Insecta; order Hemiptera; family Cicadellidae; genus Neoaliturus; species Neoaliturus tenellus. Next base: position 293,756,658 of record CM061531.1, read on the forward strand.
AAAGGGATAAGACATTTATTGGACGGTTGCAAATTTACATCTTCTTGAAGACCTTTTAAGACAAGAAATATTGCAAGTTGAAGCTCAAGAGAGATATAATAGTTTTGTATGGCTATAACATTTACGATGTGCATCATCGTATAAGCATGGAAGGCAACAAAATGGCGGTTTGTTATACTCTCAGATCAGATATCCCACTTTTAAAAATATTTTATACATAACTTCAACAAATTTATTGCCTTGTACAAGAGACTATTCCGAAATTCATTTATTACTCTTAGATATTTAAATCAATAACCTGTAAGTTATTTGGTCAATTTAAATTACTTAATTTGGCATTTTCTAAATTTAGTTCATTAATTATTGTTATATTTTAAGATTATGCATTTCAAAATTATAATAATATTGTAATTTTACGATCTAATAACATGCTAAAATATGATATACTGGTTTAATTACTTTCTACTAATACCATATTATGTATTTTAAATTTTAATATGCTGAGAAAAATTTTGCTTCAGTTTATAAATGAAATTTAATGTTTTTGTGAATTTCCCTACACTTTTTGGGCCAAACACTTGATGGTTGATAAATCTATGTTGATATATTTTACAAAAACTCCAGTTAAAAGATAAAAATCATTTAAAATAATATATTTAGGTTTAGGTATACAGTAAAGGATTAAAAGTCCATTGGCGATTTTAGCGGGAGACGACACTCGCTGTGAAGAGTGACGTCATGCGCGCTTGCGGCCAGCACATTCGAGGACTGGCGGATTTGCATAGAATATTTAATGAATTTTACGATGATTATCAAGCAGGATGACAATTAAATGCTAAAATATATAATAGTTCGATTCCAAACAAAATATTGTGGAAGTAAATAAATAAATGAATACTAGAAAATATTTTGTGTGGTAATTTACACAGGGTGTCAGAAAAAAATATTTCAGGATTTTGGGAGATTAATACTTGGACAAAAACAAAGAAAAAATATTCCTATAAACTTATGTTCTCTAACGCTTTATTACGTCACCATCCGCCATTTACTTTTTTCACTAAATAATTTTTATTTCCGTAGCGAATTATTGTATTAAGTTAGTATTTGGCTTGAACCTTCAGCAATGCTCGTTTTCAATATTTTTTTGTCAAATGTATATTTTCAAAATGGCGGTCATTTAAAATTTCAAATCAAATATCTCAAAACGGTTAATTTTACTAAAGTTAAACAGGACACAGAAAGATGACAAATTAAATTCTTTAACCAAAGGTATCAAGTTTGTGTGGATCTGACACCAAATAAGGGAGTTATTGAGAATTTTCTGTTAATATTACAGTAATTTGTGTTAGTAATGCACAATCAACGTTTTTATACAGGAAAATCGCAATGACTCCGTTATTTAATGTCAGGTTCTCACAAACTTGGTATAATTTAATCCGTACATTTTTGTGACGTGTAATATTTTAGTAAAAGTTACCGGTTTTGATATATATAAGTTTACAATTTTTAAATTGTCCCCATTTTGTTATCACACATCGTAAAAATAATACTGTATTCTTTACGAGTATTGCTATGATAAAATTTTTATGCCATATATTAACTTAATACAATGATTCGCTACGAAAATAAAAATTATATAGAGTAAAAAACAAAAAGATTACTAGGATTAGGCGTAGTGTTTTAGAATATATGTTTACAGAAACTTGTTTTTTCGTTTTTGTCCAAGTAATCATCCCCCAAAATTTTGAAGCGTTTTCTTACACCCTGTATATAAAGGGTGTTCAATATGTTACAAACTTCGGGAGCTGATAGTACTTGTTTAATAAAAAAACAATCTTGACTTGTTGAAAACTTCGTTTGGCCGCTACCCGCCATTTGGTTTTGTTACCCTAAATAATTTTATTTCCGTACCGGATCATTATATGAAGTTCATATTTGGCATGATCTTTCACCACATTGTTGCTCATTTTCAGGAATTTTTTTACGAGATGCATTTTCAAAATGGCGTATATTTTAAATTTTTAAACTCAAATATATCAAAAACAACAAGTTTTACAGAAACTTTACTTAGAAGAAAAATGTTGGCAAATTAAATAATCTAACCAATTAATAAAATTAATCATTTTGTAAAATGTTTGTAAATTTACTGTTTTTAAGATAGAGTTAATAAGTTTAAAATGACCATTGTTTTGAAAATAAAACCCGCAAAGAAAAATATGTGGTATATAAATAAAATATGTTAACGTAAAAAACTAAATTTCGGCTAAGGGCTTAACTAAATATTTTCGACATATGTCAAGCCGTATTTTTTTGTGCAAATTGACGAGTACTATTAGCCCACGAGGTTTGGGACATATTTGATCTATATCTATATAAGGGGAAGTATGTATATATATATATATATATATATATATATATACAGAGTATCCAGCTTTAACTTTACTAACTTTTCTAGGTTTAGTAAGATAAAATAAACAATATTTTCATATGAACATATATCCAAAAATGTTTAGTTAAGCCGATAGCTGCCATTTTACTTTTTAAACTAATTTTTATTTAGTAACGGAAGGTTGAATTGAGTTCGTATTGGCATGTATCTTTATCACACCAATGCTTACAATATTGAATTATTTTTAAATATTTTTCCCGACGCGTATTTATGACGGCTTAGAAAATCGTAACATTGTATTTGTAGGTGATATGAATCTAGATACATTGAGTCAGTCAGCAGAAAGCGATAATTATTTGAGCCTTTTGAGCAGTAAGGGATTGTTAAGTTTAATTAATGAACCAACTAGAATTATAGGAAATTCATCTACATGTTTAGATCATGTTTTTGTGCGATTCTTAAATAAGGGAAATTCTCATTTTGACTTCAAAGCAAATGTTTTTCATTATAATTTGACTGACCATTCTACTGTTCTGATCTCAATTCACTGTTGTAATCCAATATATAACGACATGGAAGAGAACTATACCCAGATTAATGTGGAAAAGCTTACTGCTGAACTTAAGAATGTAGACTGGGCTTGTGTGTATGAAAAAAATAGTGTGTCCGATGCTTTCCAATGTTTTATTGATATTTTAGATTTAAGTATAGGTAAATGCAAGTTTAATGTACGTTCAAATAGAAGTAAACAAACGCCTAAATTAAAGCCTTGGACTACTGACAGATTATCTTTTAAGATTCAAAAGAGAAAAAAAATTTACAAGTTATTGATGAAAAATCCAAATAATATAAAACTTAAGGAGTATTATACTAATTTCCGAAATCAATTAAATTTAGAATTAAAAAATGTAAAGGAGACATTTTTTACTAATAAGTTTGAAGGTTCGTTCAATGATGTTAAGTCACAATGGAAAATAGTCAACGAATTAATTGGCGAAAGTACAAAAAATGCTGTAATAAGAGAGGTTGTTGGGGAATCTGGTATTATATGCGATCCTAAACACATTGCCAATGAATTCAATTCATATTTTTTAAATGCCCCTCGTAAATTGAGAGCCCTAATAGATCAGTCATATTTAGCTCAGCTCAGAGTTTTTGACAACATATTTAATCAGTGCATTAATTTTAAATCTTTTTTTATGCAACCTATCGTAAGTGAGGATATTTCTTCAATTATTTCTAGTCTGAAAAATAACAAATCACCAGGATTTGATAGAGTCAGTTCAACGATGATTAAAAAAATAGCTCCCAGTATTACTCCGATTTTAACTTATCTCTATAATTTTAGTTTAATGACAGGGGAATTTCCTAGATGCTTAAAAAGTGCTATAGTAGTTCCAATTTTTAAACGTGGTGACCCTTCACAGCCAAATTGTTACCGTCCAATTTCTTTGCTCTCAGTTTTTTAAAAATTTTAGAAAAGATTGTTAAAAAGCAGTTACTTTCATTCCTTAATAAAAATAAATTCTTTAGTAACAATCAGTTTGGGTTTCGAGAGGGTATGTCTACTGAGGATGCATTACTTTCTTTCATGGAATCAGTTTACGAACCAATCAATAATAGTAAAAAGGTATCTGCATTGTTCATTGATATTACAAAAGCTTTCGACACAATTGATCACGAAATCCTACTTCATAAATTATGGCTGGCTTATATAAGAGGCTTGCCACTTGACTGGTTTTCTAGTTATCTCACGGGTAGAGAACAAAGGGTTAACATTGGTGGTGTCATAGGAGATCCAGGATTAATTGAATTTGGCGTTCCACAGGGTTCTGTATTGGGACCAATCCTTTTTTTAATTTATATTAATGATCTTTGTAATGGTCGCTTTAATGGTAAATTGGTTGCGTTTGCCGATGACACTGCTTTTGTTTATATAAATCATGACTTAAATTCACTTTACCAATTAATGTCAGAAGATTTATTTTTTCTAAGGTCATGGTTTGACAAAACTTTATGATATTGAGCGAAAAAACCAAGTTTATGATATTCAGCCTCAAAATTGATCTAAAATTTGATTTGCCACTTAAATTTCATGAAACTAAATGTCTTGCTCTGCTTGTTCCTGATTGTGACTGTTTGGAATTGCAGCAAGTTAATAATATTAAATATTTAGGTTTACTCATTGATTATCAATTGACCTGGAAGAACCATATCTCGAAACTAAAAAAAGAACTTTACATTAGTTTAAGAAAGTTTTACCTATTAAGTCAGTTGTGTAGGACTAATAAAGTTTTAATCAATGTTTATCACGCTCTTGTAGGATCCAGACTGAGCTATGGCATAACTTGCTGGGGTGGAACATACAGTTCTACCTTATATCCAATTGTAATTTTTCAGAAAAGATTTGTAAGACTTATTTCAAAAAAGACAAAGTATGAACACACTTGGCCACTTTTTGTTGAGCTAAAAATTCTTCCTTTACGGCACTTATACATATTTAAAGTTTTGAAAATGTTTTTTATTAGAAGCTCTGCTTATTCAATAACGAGGCAACCCAGTTACATTCTAAGGCGGCACCAAGTCGTTTGTGTGCCTAAGTCTAATTTAACTATCCATCAAATGTTTTATAGTAGTGTTGCACCACGATTATTTAATACAATTATTTACAAAATTGGCAACTGCTCAACAAAAAGAGAGTTTTTAAAAAAATTGAAAAAATGGCTTTTTGAACAAGAAATTGTTGACATCATATTGAAAATAGTGAAATAGGTTAAGACTTGAAACATTTAATACCTTGCACTTACTTATTTGTATTCCGTATGTGTTTTTGTACATATATATTTCAAAATTTTAAAAATATTTGTCACATCTTATATTGTTTATTGATTTTTTAGTAGTGTACATTATTAGGCCTGAATTATTTGATGTGAGGGTGAAGGGTGTTTTTTACTATTACGAATTCAGGGAAATAATCTCCATATATTTTAGCACAGTATGTTATGTTATTTTTAATTAATTTTTTCCATGTTTAATTTTTTATGGGTTACGTGTCGCTGCTAACCGAGTACATTCATTTTGTTTAAACACATGATGGAGATCCCAATTCAGGTTTTGCCTAGGGGATTCCTATTTATTTTGCCTGTTATTTATTCATATTGTCATGTATTTCATTTGTAGTTTTTTGATTGGTATATTGTTTTTATTTAATAAATTCTACTCTAATTGTAGCACAGTTATTAGAATTGTTCATCTGTTATTTAGTTATTTGTACTAGTATAAATTTAAAATAAGTATTTTATTCAATGTATTGTATGTGGACTGTGTTTTGTTTTGTACCTGTACTGAAGAAATGTATTGTTTCTGTATTTGAATTTTTGGCAAAATAAAGTTTATTTATTTATTTAAATATTAAACAATATTAATAATCTAAAGTGTTATAAGGGTACACATGCCAAACATTAACTCAATACCACCACGCGTTACAGACATAAAAATTATTAAACGTAAAAACAAAATGTCGGCTTAACGAATCTGTGTTTTTTTACATATCTTTAGGTGAGCTTTTAGTTTATTTTGACTTGCTGAATAATCAGAATCAGAATCTTTATTGCCATTGATCAATTGAGATTGAAATAACCTTTTAAAACGTGTAAAGGTTGAAGCTGTTCACAATGTATACTTTTTTAAGTTGTTTAAATGGTTAATTATAAAAATTATTTGTTGTTGTTTATTCATACAAATTAATAATTTTTGGTAATTTATGGGGTATACAGAGTAGATTAATACTCGTTAAATAAAGTAACATAAAATGTATATGGCATGATTAATCATAATTAATATATTAATTATATTAATTAATAGATTAATCTATTATTCTATTAATTATGAGTATTAATCTACTCTGTATACCACATAATTTACCAACCAATTTAATATACCGTAAAACAACCATGATGACTGTTAAGTAATACATGGTAATAAACAATGTTAATCATAATCAAGTGGTTTACTTCACCCTAGCCACAATGTCATCAAAACGTGATTGCCTATCAGTTTCACGATGGAGTAGTGCATTGTTCTTCATTAATCGAAGTCCCCGAAAATATAATTATATATAATTTAATTTTAAATACTATTTTCTATTTATTGCACAGCATTATGTAGCAAATAATCAATTAAACCAAAACAATAAATAATTAATCAGAATTTTTTAAAATTTTATTTGGCCTAATTACCACGTCCATAATACTTTCAAAGTAGTATAAAGCATGATGTTGCCAGGAATTAATATATATACATATATATATATATATATATATATATATATATATATATATATCAGTTTAAGAATAAAATAATACCAAACAAAATAAAATAGAAAAACTTATAGCATTTTTGCGTATTTAGCAAATCCCGCTAGAGCTTTAGAAACGTGAGTTTTTACCAGTTATTCTAATGGTGTTGATCGAGCCGGATATTAAATCTTCTTCAGGATTAAATATTCATTCTGATTCAATTTTAATTCTTCTTTCACAGCAGCACGTGAAAGATGAGACAGACTATATTCCAGGCATGTATACAATTTAAATAACAATGCCAATAAAAAAAATGCATTACCACCAACATCTTAAATTTGAACCAAATGCTACATATACGAGAGTCATTAATTTCTTAGTTATTGGGTCAGCATGGTTATGACTAGAAAAACAAATAATAGGCCTCATTCACACATGCATTTTATTAATGAGGTTTATCAACGCTAGTGCTTATAACTAAATAGTATTAATATTGTGCCTTTTATACACATTTTTTCGTATTTTTATTATTTATTTTTTTTTAATCTAATCTCTTTTAATTGAAATAATTAGTAATTATGTAAATTAAATTTTGTCTCAGTGATGAAAATACTTTACATTATTTTATTAAAAAGGGGCAAGAAGAAAATAAATAAAGAAAGTCAATCCGAGCCTGCAATTACCTTCGAACTAAAACACAACTTAACTTTGCCGGCATTAAATTTAACATTTGCTTAACATTATTCTTTGCTGGCACTATACAACTACGTTTTGAACCCCAAAAATGGTTTTTTCGTTTTTCATGAGTAATTTTTTTTTGGATTTTTATCACTGGAATTATCTAAAAAAAAACTCTCTCACACACACAGTTTAGTATATTGAGTTTTGTTCTATTTCGATTGGTCACTGAGATATTAAAAAGTCCAAAGAGAGTACATAGTAGTTTGGGGCTCCAATGTTATCTTACGAATGGATAACATTGGTTTGGAGGAATGGTTAATAAGTTGACTTATTAACCAATAAGTATTATACTTATTGTTTATACATTATGTAAGGTAATGTAAGGCCTTTATAATAAGTATTATACAATAAATATTAACCAATATTAATAGTAAATTGCACTTATTAATCAATATTTTTTATTGAAACTTGGTATTTAGCTTCATTTAATTAGGATCCATCCATTTATGACAAATTTTTTTGTAATTAATTAACATGGCAACAAACCTGCATACTATTTTTCCATGTTAATCATATGGAGAATAGGTACACTCTTTTATTTTTGGACATATCGATGAAACTGAATATGCGTTATATGGCTTCTTATGTTTTTGGAAATAAATTTGTTTACGCAAAAAATATTAACTTTTAGTGTTCCTTATGGCAGCATACCTGCATACTCTTTAACTATATTTAACATACGGAGAAAACAGATCAATTTTCTCATTGATGAGCATGTGATGAAATTTTGCTTGCAGGTTCATCTTGTCAAAATACTAGTTTAATTTATATATGATCCCATTCAAAAAAGTTGTTTTATTAACAATTTGTTTTGACAAATTTTGCAGCTTAAACTTTTCAGACTATAGAGATTACAAACATTATAGGATTGAAAAAATGTATTTCTTTTTTGCAGTCAATTTATATAACCCCACACTTAAGAAGACTATCATTTTTAACTACAACCCTAATACATTCTACTACAATAAGTGAGCTACCAACTCGTAATTCACAGTCTTCATGTTGAATTCGGAAACTTTATATCTTTAAGAACAAATACAATTTTTGGGATAAAAAAGATCATCATTTCTTAGTAACAGAAAAAGTAATATTCTCCAAGGGAAACAAAGATTTCACTTGGTTAATCGATAAACTAAAGGTAAGAGTTGCTAGCCAATGGGTATTAGGTACTTTATAAATTATTTTTTATATATAATTTTTACTATTTATAAATGGATGTGGAAACTTAATGTAAAAATTATAAGTGTTATTACCGTTTTAGAAGCTCAAATAACAATTTAAAGAGAGATTTAATGATAAGGTACTTAAACATTTTGCAATGTTAAAATTTAAGATCATTTTTTGAATTGAAAATGTTTAGTTTAAAACATGAGCTTTTTCAATAAGTCATCAGGGATTATCGTGGCCTTATATTTTTTCTATATTTCCAAAATACACTAACCTTTACTTGTATTCCCTTTAATAGCGTCAAAATTTGTTCGTGTAAATTAATTTTTATGTTCATGAATACTTGTTCTATGTTCCTATTGTGTTTACCTTTTCAAATATTATAAATCTTTCTTTATTAAAATCATTAATTTGATAGTAAGCCATTGTCGGCATTTCAAGATGTTTTGGAAATTTTTGCTATTGAGCTTAAAAACCACATAATAGTATCACACGGTTCCCTATCTACTGCTATTTTTATTTAATGTACTCTGATAGAAATTGTGGTAACTACAATTAGTTGTGACCAAGATGCCCAATAGGAATCATGGCGGATACTCGTATAAGGTTAATATAAGTCCAAACCTTTCTCAGTGTTTATGTTTTAGTTTATTTACTTATATAACCAAGTGATTTTAACTGAGAAAGGATAAGAAAACATATGATTATTGAAAAAGACCATAAATAACTTTTATAGATGATAAACATGAGTGACAAAAATTGACCGTTACCAACGATGCAGCATGTTAGTTGTTTTTTTAAGAGTGACAAAATTGGAAAATTGCAAAAGGTGCCATTAAGATGTATTTTTATAAATAGTGCCAAAATGGGTATATTACCAACAATCATTATGTATGTTTTTGTAAATAGTGGCAAAATGAACTAATTGCAAATGGAGAGGGTTTGACTTTAAAATATATATGAATTTCATTTTTAAAGATGTATCGTCCGTAATTTGAAAAACTTTTTTATGTTATAAAAGGTAACTTATAATTGATTACTGGTGAAAAATATTATTTGTAGGAGGGTACTGGAACATCCTGCAGAACAAGGTAAATGACGGCATTGCTCCCCAACCCATCAAAATTTTATTTCAGTTGACACTGAGGACGAAGAGATCGTTGATTTATATATTTTATTTATATTTATATCTTATATTAATTTACATTATTTATCAAACCACGCTAATATCTTTTATGTTTATAGTAAAGTTAAATTTGATTTCATATTAAAATATTCTAACATCTACTTAGGGCCTACACTAACTCTATACCGTCTTTGCAATGTTAAAAATTCTAATTTGCTGATAACATTATGAATATGAAGGGTGTTGGTAATTGTCCTATAAGTTTGCATTGTGCCAAAAAGGACACACAAACAAAATAAAATAAGTATTAGGGAACATAAAATCTTAATCCGTAAGTGATTAAAAGAACAAAATAATTCTTTGCCAAATTAAGGGATAAATTATATCTTTAATTATATATGTGAAATTAATCTTAAAACTAGAATGGTATTTTCTATATTTTACATCAAAAATTATAATAATAGTATTAATGTAAAATGTATACTCAGTAAGCCCTTATGCATACCTTGGAAATCTATTGATGAGATTCTTTTACATTATTTGTGGTTTAAATTGATTCATCATAAACTTGCCTGTTGCATAGAGAAGAATACAAGAATTACTTTGTGTTTAATGGTAACACAGTATACCTTTATTTATAGTCTACTGTCATCTTATAAATTTACATAAACATTTTGCAAGTTTATAAGACTTTTATAGATAAAAATTGGCCTTTGTTCTTGATATCATATCCGATATCGGAATACTGTGCAACGGATGTAGCATGGAAAGTAATAATGGGATCAATTTCCTTCCTTGGAATATTCTTTCTTAACACATAGACATGTTGTTTTGTGTTATATTAGAAAGATAATATAAAATTACGTTAGATATGAATTACGTTCTCAGAAATATTTTATTTTAAAACATTACTTTTATATATCCTCAATACTTAACCAAGTTGATTTTTTTCAATCAAAAAACCATTCTATCTAATCCTTTAAAATGTGCAAATTAATAAAATTTTAATTTTGTTTAATTTATTGCTTTATTTTTTATAGGCCTACCTTGTATGTCTTGGAAAATATTGTCTATAATTCAAAATATTATAAATACACAAAGTATTATTAAGATTGCGGGATTGAAAAATATAATTTGATTACTCCATTTATTTATTTAGTAATATTAAAATTGTGATAGAACTAAAATCTTAAATAAAATCCTAATGATGAATTTTTTGATGAGAGAGTTCTTATTTTTCTAATTTCAGAAAATGCTTAAAATATCATACAGTAGAACTACAAATCAAGTGAAATAGACTATAAATGTAAACTTACCAACTATAGAAAAATAGAAGTATTTTCAAATTTATTAAACAATTATGTAGTAGACAATATCAAAAATAAGTAGGGCAAGTTATCACAATGTTTTATCATTAGAAAATAAATAAAAAATCACATACTTTACTACTTCATTCCTAATAACATAAAACTATAATAACTTATTGGTGACATTTTAAATATTTTAACAAACCAATGAACATTTTGTAAGCCATTATTAGTTAATGTATGTTCATTATTTATGTAGGCTACAGAATCAAATACGTTAGGCGCCTTACAACATTACGCAATGGAGCAGACCGCAAGATTGGGTTTACAGGGCTTCTTTGCCGACCTTGCTACTGTTTTGTTACATTATCAATTGAATATCGTATGAACAATTTACTATTCTCAATTTTGAATATCCCAATGTGAAAATCTATTTTTCGTGTTAGTTTTCTTTTCAGCAACTTATCATGTGGTTGAAAGGCATGAAAATATCTTATATCATGTTTATAAAGCAAAAAAAAATCTTTTGTCTAACACTTATTTATTCTACATTTCTGTTAATTTTATTTATACTTTACATATAAATATCTATTAGTTTGTTATGTGACCGTTCGTATGATATTCATAAATTGGCATTCACTTAAGTAAAAAATAATAATTTAGCAACACTTACACCACTGTAGCATTAAATATAATATTAACTTTTTGCTAATTCCCCCTGTATGTTTTTGAAAGAAACGCCAAGGACATTTTAGATTTTTTTCTCTCAAAATATTAATTTATTATTATTATGTATTTCTCCAACCGGAGACATTGTTCTTATCTAATCATGCAGTATGTATTCCTGAATGACACTCATTAAATATTGTAATAACATTGCATTTACTTACTTGTGGTCCAGAATATTATATAAAATGTGTGTAGAGGTTCCCAAGGTTGAAGCCCGGCTTCATTTAAATTCTAACGTCGCAGACGGCATGCGACGGTCGACATAGCAGCTGACGTGGCCGTTGGGAATTCACTTAAATCGCACCTAGCTATCGTTTAACTGTGTATTTGTTGAATCTATTATAAATAATTGATTAAATAAACTTATAATAATTTTGTAAATATGCGATATACAAGACGTAATAAATGTGTAAGAGATCAATGTAACATATTTGATCAAGGAAATAATATTGTGACAAAAAATCTATGAAATGGTATAAAAAATTACGGATGTATTCCATATCTTTTCTTGGTATAGTTTTTTTACGAGACTAAGAAATATGATTAGCAAAACACTCAAACGTTTCATAACTTTAAACTCAAAAACGTTTAAACGGGTATACGATAATGTGTATAATATTCCATATATACAATGACTTATTTATAGCCCGCATGTCCTAAGTTAAACTTTATGAAAAAGTTACGTTATTTTAAAAATATCCCCTTAAAATTGAGTTGAATATGAATCCTATCAGTTTCGGTTTAAACAGTTAAAACCAGTTTTAAATATTTTTTGATATTAGTTAATACTTTGATAGCAAATACTTTTAAAGTAAGTTTACATTATATTACTTTAGTTCAGTAATAGTAGTAACCAATTAAGGTTTCGTTCTTAGCATGGTATGTCGGTAAAAAGCTTTAAAACCCTATCATTCCACCAAAGAAATTTTGTCGCAATAAGTTATTTACTTTGGCTATAGTTTATATAAAAATATTACAAGCCCTTTTAAGCAGATTGAAAACGGGTTTTCAAACACATTTTGCAAAGGAAGTTTGCCAAGTTTAAATTACAATATTTATTGATTTCAAACCGAAGATAAACTTATAAAACAACTCGCAAACTTGGAATGTTCAAGGTTTAAAAACATCAAATAATATATAATTAGATTTAATTTTTGTTGTATTGCACTTCGAAATACAACTCCATTTTGATACAATAAGAAAATCAACAAAATGGATATAAATTGAATTCTGGGTTAACTAATTCTGGCCTATATAGCTCTCCCATGTGACATATAAGTGATTAGTTAAGCTTTTCTGGTATTTATTAAAAATAAATTTAGTCCTACATTTAGAGATTTTTTGCCAAGTTTGGTTACTTGTGACGTACTGCACATGAGATAGATAAGTTTGCATTTGATACAACGTGTTTATATTTCAGGTTTGATTAAAGCAACCGAGAGACTACACATTCCACATACGTGATGAAAGAACAATATTGGGCATTTCCTGTTCCAATATGTATGCTTTACATTCGAATGTTATTGATAGGGATAGTAATACCAAAGTTGTATTGAGGAAAACAAGTAAATGGGTTGAAATGGAAAATGAAGTAATGTGTTAGAAAAGTGTAATATAATACACCAGGTGTACCAAACTAACCCCTTTTAAAATATATAGAGTTAATTATTTTCAAAAACCAACTGTGCCATTACGCTATCTCGATTGAAAGTAATTTCAATGTACAAGGTATACAAAAAATAATCTAGCCAAATTGGAAGACTCTTTATTGTAAATACATAAACCACTTTTTATGACATTTTTTATTCTAAACATAATTTTAAGACAAATTTTCAGTTTAATTTGTATCAAGTTTTATAAAAGCTTATGGTGTCTTTAATGATACTAGTTTAATTACAACTTAAGCTTTCTGGAAGCTTAAAGGTTCTGACCTTAATTACGTTCTTAAGTAAGAAGCCAAGGAAAGCTGCTAAATACAAGGTGTATAAAAATCTTGTACGTAATATACAAAGTTTAACCTAATTTACATATAAACGATATCTTATATTTAAGTTTGTTAAATAATTACTATTGTAAATAAAAATATTTGTTTGGTCAGTTTATAAATATTTTGTTAAAACTAGTGAAACTACGCCATGCATACGTCTACTGTTCATGTCGATTGGGATTAATATAAAACTAAATTTCTACCATGTCTTTCCAGATGTGGGCGATAGTCTGTGACATTGAATGTTTATATAAATTTATTTTGTTTAATTTTTATATTCAAGTTTTTTTAGGCAATCGTTTCACTAGACCAGATTAAAACAAAGGAATCAACCCGGCAGTAATAATTTATATTAGTATCAGTAGTTTTCATTCTGTCCCCATTCACAAAGTAGACATGTTCATAGAATTGTTTGTAATTTGGTCAATTAGTATAAAGTTTTTATAACGAAAAATATATAATACGTTATTTTGAAAATGCTTATAGATAAATGTGTGCGACCCAAACCATGGGAAATTTCCTGCATTATTTTTCCGTCAGACATAACAATATTGAATGAATCATAACGATCTCCCAAGATATCTTAATATGTTTGGAATACGTGCATAAAAATATCCAGCGGTTAATTTTTCATCTCTATGAAAATAATTAAGAATGCTTTTTACACTTAAATACCACATCCTACATAAGAAATAAGTGAAATGAAATATAGAGTATGAAATAATACGTAGTGTAATATAATTTCAGAGACTAGTGCATAATTAGTACACCACTCTGACATAAGTCGAATTTCGGAGATAAGTAGTGAAATAATTTCTCAGTAGCTTATGGTTAAAACAATTATATAAATGTCGTCCTAAAGGTTCATTGAGATTGGGCAACAAAGTGACCAGACAGTACAATTAAGTGAAATAAACACCCTTGATGTATTATTAGTTACGTGTTCAGAATTTATTCCTGATCCACTAGCTTCTTCTTCTGAATCCCAAGACTTTAAAATATTTTATGCATCCTTTTTCAAGTAAATATTGATTTTATTTGTTAAGTAGAAGGTATATTTCTATATATGGTTTATATTTTTATGATCTGTTACTGCTGGTGATTTACTGTGGTATGTTATACCAAAGAGGTTAAACTATAGTAATAAACACTTGTTAACTTTTGTCCTCTGTTGATTTTTGCCATTTCAAATACAATTACCGACGTTTCCTTGGCAATTATCGCACACTTTAATCTCGTTTCCTTGGTTAAAAATCACAGATTGTAGCCTACGTTTTTAATATTCAGACTGGTTACCATAAAACCATTGGATTAGTGTGGGTAAAATGTCAAAACACTAATAGGAAAGTGTAAATAAAGTACTGGTTACAAAGGAAATGGCAGGAACCGTGGGTAAAATGGCGTCAATAAACAGGGGACAAACCTCCCTATCTTTGCGGCACGATATATATAGTTAAACTCATTGGGTTATACTAACTGTTGATAATTGGATATCACTTTGTTCTTTAACTTCAATGGCACTAGTATGATTGATTTCTCCCAGCAAAGAAAGTATCGAAAAGAGCTAATAACGGAGCAGTACTACAGATATAAAATTTGATATTAAATAAACATTAAAAGGGGGAAGATTTAAAATTTATTTCTTTTAATTTAGATCATTATTTTCATGAATTATTCAAATATTTGGAAATATAAAAGGTCATTAATATTTGAACTATCTAATTTTAATTTTATGATTTGAGTTCTAGTAAAGTTGTAGTAAATTTTGTTTTTCTAAAACGTTTCTTATTTACATAAATATTTGTTCTAGTCAATTCTTACCAACGTGTAATTTTGTAAGGAAGAATGTTGAATAAAAAAATTTATGAAACAAAGAATTCAAAATTATATGGTTGTTTAAGTCTACTTCGTACATCTAATAAGGTTTTAAAACCCTTATTTTTCAGTGTTAAGGAAAACTGCTCCAGATACAATACATTACCTGAACTATTGAACCTTAAGAGGTCAGCAAACACTTAACAATCACTAGTTTACTGATTGAAAAGCCTCGAACCAATAAAACTTGTTCAAGTGTAATTGCTTTACATATACTCAAATCTGTTCAACCAACTGTATTTAAACTTTCTGCTTGTGGCGTTTCGCTAGAAAATTTATTTCCATCAGACGTCTTTATTAAAGGAAATGTTTAATTTTGTTTTCATTAAAATTCGCTAATAATTTTCAGAAGGATATTATTTTTCACTCTTTCGAAACCGGATATGGATCTTTATGTGTCAAGGTCACTGATAGCTGTTAGATTGTGTATCTCAATAAAGTAACACAGAAAACGCAATATTGTATTTAGAGAAAGGTAAAAGCATACAATTTATTTACGAACACATTAACAAACACTGTAATAAAATTACAAAACGTATTTTAACGCAATTTCTATGTATTTATTATTTATTAATTCTGAATAATTATTAGGGGACTGAAGGAAAGTAGAATCTTGTAACAGACATCAGATACGAGACAATTATCTGATTGTTCAGTATCAAGATAATTTATTAAACTGTTTAATATTATAATTAAACTATTTTATGCACTTTAATTGTACTTTTAGGTAGAGGCAATCAAAATTGCAATTACGCACGCAGTTGCTCAGCCTGAAGCGTGGGACTCCGCTAAAATCGGGTTCACCAAGTAAAAAACTTCCTCTACTCTTTAGGATTATAACGTGGAATTGTTCATCTCATTACGTCAGGCTAGGCCTAATTTTGTCTACGCCCGTGGGGCTCGCTCCTTATGCAGCCACTCGATTAAGGAATTTGGGCCACTTCGCGGTCCAGATCGGTTTACTTTCCCAGGAGGATGCCCCGGACAAACTGTAACAAACAATCCCAGTCGCCATTATCCTCCTAATCATTTTGCAGACCGTGTCTACTGAAAAAAACACAAAATTTTCTTACAAAATTTTCTTGTGGGCTCCAGGTGGGGCTTTTCCTAACGCGTGTTGCCCTTAATTTCAAATTAGAATTAATGAGGTGGTAAACAAGTGGTGTTCTGTAAAGTATCATACTATACATCGAGGTAATAACATTTTATTATTATATCAAACAATAACAATAAAAGCAATGTAAAAAATGAATGAATTGAATGAATTAAATTTTAATATTTAGAATAAACTTATGCCAACACCTATGAATTAAAATACCCCCGTCGCAGCAGACCTGCGTACTCAGCGAATTTCCAATGGAATTTTAGATTATTTACTTCCCCCATAAAAACACCATTGGATCGAGTATGTAGGTTTGATGCCATGGGGCGTTGTTAGAAAATCTAAGTTAATCAATAATTGGTGAATGTAAACACAAAATTGTATCAAGCTCTGCAATTTTTATTTTCCCCATAAACCCCATGGGGGTAAGTATGTAGGTTTGCCGCCATACCGGTATGGGTTTTGTAAGCAAGTATAAGTTAAACCCTATCTAGATAATGTACATACCAAATTTGACTAAGTTATGTCAACAAATAGGTAAGATATAGGGTTTTCTCCATTTCCCATAAGAATAACTTGGAAAAGACATTTTGGATTTTCTCCGTAACCATTTAAGCTAAGTTAAAAATTCAAAATACTAAATTGTTTGTTTTTTAAGCTCTTTCAAATGGTTTTAGTTAAAATTCATGAATTTTAAAATTGAGGTCCAAAAATGCCAAAAACCCAATTTTGACCCCTTTGAGACCCCATAAAACCCCATTCCCATCACCCGACAATGCTGGTTTTCGAACTCATGAAAATAGACCTGGTCTTACACCTTCATACCAAATTTGATCAAATCGGAGGTCCGCTTCAAAAGTTATCGGTACCACGGACACACATATATATATATATATATATATATATATACATATATATGAAAATGAACGAACGGTGTTTTTGGCTTCTGGGGACCTCAAAATGAAAAAGTAAAGTGGTCCCGGGCTGAAAAAACTGGTCTTACCATGGTCTTACCATGGCTACTACCGTAATAGCGTATTCCCTATAGGGAAATTCGCTAAAAGGGAATTAAAAGGTATATAACATCTAAAGATTTTATAAACAAAAGTCATATTATTTTGGGTTCATGAATTTTAATTCAAACTACTGAATGAAAAAAGTTAAAATAAATTAGAAGAATATAATATATGTGCTAAATGTAAACATTAAAAATATACAATGAAATCAATTTTGATCCTTGAGTAAATTTTCTTTGCTGAATAATCAATTAGTTCATTCAGTTGAATTAAGGGACGAATGAAAAGAAAAAAGTGGGAGAAATTTAAGTTCAAACTTCCTTCTTATAATACATGTTCAAATATACTTTTTTATATGTGTTTTAACTTAGACTGCAATTTGGGCGTTTAAAATTTTCTTTGAAATCAATTAACTCAATCTAACAACAAATATGATATTATTATTTTATTTATCATTGTTTTTTATGTTAACATTTTCAAATAGGGCAAAATTTAAAAATATACCACTTAAATTATATTTAGTTCATTATTACCACTTATATTTAGTTCATTATTATGGCCTTAATAAACACTTTTCGTGAAATGTATTGTATGATGTAAAAACTAAACATATTTTATGGAATCTATTGAGAGGAACATATTTATAAGGATGAAGATGTAATAACCCTTAGAGGTATTTGTGGATTTATTGTTGCAAGCCATAAAAAAGTTTATAATCTGAAATACGGAATGGATAAGTTTATAAATAATTGAAAAGGGCTCCAACTAATTGATTTAAAAACAATTGAGAATATATTAATAAATGAGATACATATTCTTTTTTTAATCAGTACATAAAATACAACTTTCAATCACCAGCATTGTTCAACTTCTTTTGTTTTCCATCCATCATCATTATCATAACAACATAGTCACCCACTCTGTTGCATTTTACGACAAAATGCTAAAACTCAAAATGCAAAATGCTAAAGTTGAATGAAATTTTTGCAATCACTCAGATATAAATGTTCATAAATACGGTGAAGGTAAAGTAATAGAAAGTTTTGGCAACTGTGTGTGAGTCAAGGAACACTTCATAGTCATAGACCAACATATAACTTGTTAACAGTCACTTGTAGAATATCAGAGCTTGATTTAAAGGTTTATCAAAATTACTACGTATTCTGTAAAAATATATACTTAATCCCAATCTGATGTAATCGAATAATATTTTTAAGTAACATTATGTTCGATATAATACTGTTTTTATTTTGATTTTATTTTAAATGTGCACAATATTATCTATATACATCACTTAGTAGAGCACAACCTCTTTTTTTTATTAAATAAAAATTCAATAATCGAAACAAAATTTTAACCTGTTCAAGCTTTATTCAAGCTGTGAATAATTCTTTCCTTGAGCATATAAACATAATCTTTTACATTAAAAGATAACGGTTGATAATATTTGTTAGAAATATATCTTAAAATTATACTTTAGAAATAATTGGCTGTCCTATAGTAAAGCTGTTACTCTGCAAGGAATAATAACGGAGAAGGGAATACTTGAACACGTTCCTAATAAGTTTTCAAGAAGAAGTGCTGCTTTGAATATTAAGTTCATAACACACTTTCTACAGTTATTCGATATATCATAATCTTGAAATCGTTTGCAGAAGTTGTATATCTGTACAAAAGAATAGATTAGCTACCCACTTTAACACAAGTTATTGTATAAATGTAAACAATATTGCAAAATAACTAACCACAGTACACTGTGATCTAGGTGAAGTAATTGCAAAAATAAACGGCATCAGATAACTGACACATACTTTCACCCAACATGTTGTTGAGAAAAAGGTGTTAATAGCCTCCAAACATTAATGTATTGATGGCTCAGTCAGATATCTACCAACTGAGCAACATGATTTTGTCTCTACTGGTCTCTGTGACTTTTAACAACGTAATGCGTTTACCGATAAACGAAAAAAAGTTGAGTGTTCTTCGCAACCACTTGACGTAAAGCAATAATTTAAAATACTGGATTATTAAGTGTTTTGAGCTTGTCATGATGGTGACAAGTAAAATTTATTTAAAACTGACAGTTTTCTGGAAAATCTAAAAAACTGATATTTAAACACTTTAAGCTCTGATTTAAACATAATCCTAACTAATCCTTGATCTACCTTAAACTTAAACATAAGTCTACTTGAGATGAGGGTGGTCTCATTTTATTCAGCACCCTAATTTTAATAAACCACAACATTTTAATTAAAATCATTTGAGATATTTGGATGTTTCTTGTTTTTGGGGGTTTTTGGGTAAACTACCCTTAAAAATAAAAAAAAATAAAATAAATACGCTTTGAATTATCATGGATTTGGGGACCTATAAACCAAATTTCATCAAAATCGGACCATTGAGGACCACCTCTAGCCCAGTTAACATCCAGACACACACACACACACACACACACACACGTGTTATAGATAAAAACCAACGCACACACACACACACACATACACACACACACACACACACACACACACACACACACACACACACACACACACACACACACAAACTTGTTCGCCTATATTTGTGGGGCCTTGGGATTACACATCTATTTTTGGGGCCATGTATGTGCATTTGAAAGGTATTGTGGGACCATTTTGTATTGTGGGGCCATAAAAAAAATCTAACCTAACTTAACCTAAACTAACCTAACTTAACCTAACCTAACGATCATTGACTTTTTCGACCATAAAATGTAGAATTTTAGCTCAAAATAAAAAAAATAAATTTTTGTGGGGCCGTGTGTATGGCCCCACAATTTCAGAAGGCCCCCGCACTCAGGTGAAATTAACACACTTGGTCCCACAAATATGGCGGAACCTGTCCACACACACACACACACACACATACACACGGCCAGACAACACTCCAAAAACCATTTTTTTGGAGTCAGGGAGTATCAAAATAGATAAATCCATCAACATCTCAAATTCGAAAATCCTTACGAAAGCAATATTTTTTTCCATATACTACTATTTTTTTCCAGATAACAACTATGTTATAATGTTTGTTAAAATGTTACTATGTTAGAATTTCTCCCCCGGATAAATTCAAAATAAACTTAGCAACACAATGCATAACAGTTACACAAACAGTATTTGTGAGAATAACAATATCGGAAAAATGTTGTGGTAAAAATTATGTGTATACGTAAAAAAACATAGCCAGTTCAGTTCTATAATAACATAATTCTTGATAATATTTCTTACGACGAGCAGATTTGCTGTCAGTGAAAAAAATTACTTCAGCGAAGCCGAGTTGCCCAAGCGGTGGTCTTGGAAGTAGAATGGAAGAATGGTAGAAGTATGCTGCTGAATAGATTCACCTCTTTAAGAATTCCATGGAACAAGACCGTAATGAACTGCATTTCGGATATATGAGTAGATCTATTAGTATCTAGAGTGGATCTAGAGTTCGTGGATCTAGAGTTCGGATCTATTAAGTAGATAAGAACAGTCAAAAAGCCTAATCAATAGTTTGAATAAAAAGCAAATATTGAAGAATCTGTAGTGTCATCCAGAGGAGAAGATTTAAGTCCAACTTAAGTTCTTCAATAGAACAACTAAATATCGAAAAAAGATTAAATTTTTTGCAAAAGTAATCATTAGTTTGTAAATAAAACATAGATTTACAGTTTCATGCATAACTGTTAAGAATGATTTTTGTTAAACATGTTGTTGAGTGTATTATCCAAGTACGTTAAACGGTTGATTTTAATTTGCTCAATCATTGTCATAACAGATAACAGAAAAAATTAAATAAAAATGGAAAAAACTAAAATGTTTAAAAACAGGTGTAACATTAGTCTTCGTATAGTGGATGTGGACTTGTATAACAAAGTAAGGATAAAAGTAACACCTCAGGCAAACATTAAGTATGAAGCTTGGAAGGATTCTAAGGAGTCGTTACATTACACAGTTCTGAGATGTTATTACTATTCAGAATTAAATGTTGTTCTCCTTCTTCTACTTATATTAATTTCAAATCACCATTTAGTCCTGAGTCATCTATAAACAAAAATTACATAAATAGCTATTATTTATATATTTTAAAAATCTTTTAGATACATTGAACATGAAATTTGAGATGATAATATTATACAGGGTGTCCCTGAACTCTCTACCAACTTTTTCAGTATTATTCCTGGGCCATAGACAAGTCAAAATATCATATTCAAAATTTCGAAAACTCAAAAGTTACTCGTATAGCCGCCATTTTGTTTTTTACACAAAATAATTTTTATTTCTGTAATGGATCATTGTATTAAGTTAATATTTGGCATGAACCTTCATCATAGCAATACCCATTTTCAAGAAAAAATTTATTTTTTTCTAATGTGTATTTTCAAAATGGCGGCCATTTTAAAATTTTAAACTAAAATATCTCAAAACCGGTAAATTTTATAAGACTTTTACTAGACACAAAAAAGTTGACAAATTTAATTATCTAACCAATGGTACCAAGTTTGTAAGGATTTGACAAAAAATAACGGAGTTATTGAGATTTTTCAATTGAAATTACTTTAATTTGCATTAATTACAATGCAAAATCAATGTTTTTATGAAGAAAAATCTCAATAACTCCGTTATTTGTTGTCAGATCTTTACAAACTTGGTACCATTGGCTAGATAATTAAATTTGTCAACTTTTTTGTGTCTAGTAAAATTTTTATAAAATTTACCGGTTTTGAGATATTTTAGTTTAAAATTTTAAAATGGCCGCCATTTTGAAAATACACATTAGAAAAAAATAAATTTTTTCTTGAAAATGGGTATTGCTATGATGAAGGTTCATGCCAAATATTAACTTAATACAATGATTCATTACGGAAATAAAAATTATTTTGTGTAAAAAACAAAATGGCGGCTATACGAGTAACTTTGGAGTTTTCGAAATTTTGAATATGATATTTTGACTTGTCTATGGCCCAGGAATAATACCTGAAAAAGTTGGTAGAGAGTTCAGGGACACCCTGTATATGTTTATCAACATTTTACTTCCAATACAAATTTATTTCATTAAAGAGGATAGAATTTTAAAAGTTTAGCTCAAAAAATTAATTTACTAATTAATTATATTTTGTGATTAACTTGAGCAAAATTTCTTCAACAATTTCATGTTAAAGTAATCCAATAACAAAGTTCAGTCAAGATAAACCAAATCTAACTTTAGTGATAAAGCACATTGTCACTAGACTCAATTTCATCAGAATTGTGAATATCACAATTAAAAAAGCATAATTTGGTTTATTTTGAGCTTATGTACAATGGTCACATAAGTATATATTAGGAATTTACATTTAGTATATTTTGTTGCATGTCCTTTCTAAATGATAACGATGTAATTACCATATTCAACATTGCCCTAAATTTTATTTTATTTCTAATATTTGGCTCAGGATATACCATAGTTGTTTCTCACATAAGTTTGTTGGACTGAAGAACTTTTATTAATGTAAATTTAAAACATTTCATTTAAACTTTTATTGTGATGGTGCATTAAACACCAACAAACTCAACTGTTAAAAGACATCCAACTGAAACACTTGATAGTCGTAAAATGTTTTTCAAGTGTTAACGTGAAAACAAAGTATCTAAAAACGGTATACTAAAAATATTCAGTTAACTTTTTGTTATCAAAACCTATATGATTTGCTTATTTCTAAGAAATTATCAATATATTTTAAAAGATTGCTGCTCGAATTATGTTGTATAATGATCTAATTTAATAATGAAAGAGTACAAATATTAAGATAATAGAATTTAACTGCATGAATTATATTTTTGTACTTTTATTTTTAATAGACTAATTTTGTTTAAAATTTTATTAAGTATTGATAAATAAAAATTATTATTATAAGGATTCAAAGTGGGAAAATTTGCATAGAGCTTTAATAACATTTAATTTTAGTAACGAATTGTTGGGCGCCTTAAATCTTTAAGCCCCCAAAAAACAATTTAAAGTTCCATTATTTAGAATATAATTTAAAAAATTATTTTTAGTTATTTAGTCTCCATTTTTTTTTTTTTTTTTACTTACAATTATAAATGTTTTTACAAATACACACGTAATGATCAAATGCAAAAATAATTTAACACTACATTATTATTGTTAATTGGACCTAACAGTAATGTAATTGAACAGTATTTAAAATTAATTTAATTTATCAAGTAATAGCTGACAATTTAAAAAGAAGATTTAAATTGATTAAGATATTGTGTAACTTAAATTTTCAAATTAAATTAATATTTTCTTTTTAGTAATAGTTTATTATTTAGTAATCATTTTTAAAAGCGTAGGGATATTCACAAGAGTGTTAAAGAAATTAGTGTAATAAATATTTTTTAGTTCAAAACCAAAATTAATCTGATTTATGATGTAAAGAGTAGTAATTGATTGTTATCCACGTAATATTTTAATAATTTGATATTTTAGACGTATTAGGTTGTATGTTATACAAAATATTAAATGTATTTTTTTTTTTAAAAATTAAAGATTTTTATTTCTATTTATTAAAAAAATTCAAACCAATGAAAATACAAATATTATGTTAACAGTTGTAAAAAATATTACCAAAAATAGAATGAATTATAATGAGATTTGGTTTTACTCACGTCATAAATTCATTAGTTTTGATTGGCGTAGAAGTGTTTCGACTCTAAGCTATCTTCAGCGCCTTCTAGTATTCAAAGAGGTTGCCATAAAAATTATAAAATATCTTGGCAACGAAGCCGCGTCAAAATGTAAAATTCACACATACACAACACAACACATAAGATATATACAAATAGTTAAAAATGTACGGTATTGCAACAATTTGCTTACGTTGGCTCCACTTCAGAGACGTCACCGGAAACGGTCGTAAGCAGATTAATTTTAAAGTTATCGATGAGGGGGGGAATTGAAATTAGTACCGGCTGGTTTTTTTTTTTTTCAAAGGTCCTCGATAGGTGTTGTTTTTTCCTTCCATTTTCATTTAGTGGGCAAAGTGTTGCAATGAGGCACATTTTTAACTATTCCTATGTGTGTTATTTGTCGTGTATGTGTGAATTTAAAATTTTGACACCGCTTTATAGCTAAGATATTTTATCATTTTGATGGCAACCTTTGTGAAAACCAGAAACCACTGAAGATAGCTTAGAGCCGAAACAAGTGTACGCCAATCACAACTAAGGATTGTATGACGTAAGTAACAAAATTATAATTCAACAATCCAGGCTTCTGTACAGATCAATATAGAATGAACTGTATATGTTTCTACGTTATTTTTTATATTTGATTTTAAATTGTGTTTTGGGCTTAAAAGGAAACTCTCTCTATGAGTGTAATTAAGTTTATATAATTATATAAATATTGAACAGATCTTCAATCAATATATTACATATAAAAAAATATATTACTATTGTAACGCTACTAATGTAACACTAGATAGTTTTTCGTCACAAATGATATTTGGCTATGATTAATTAAGTTAAAAAATAAAGGGAATAAAATGCACTTTATATATAAGATTTGTGACATAAAAGGTATACAAAGTTCATTGACACATCAACAATTCTATTTATATCATTAATTAAAGTGCTAAGAAATCAAAAACTAAAAAAAGTACTATACAATGTACAGTCTTACACATTTCAATGAAAACTGTTATTGACAAAATCTAACACTTTATTTGGTCAAGGATCTCATAAAAATAAAACATTTGCTACAACGTTGGAACGAAGCCAAAACCATACGACCCTAATATGGTATTATCATAATACGTTTTTCATCTGTGTTTCTATAATACGATATAAGAAAAATATTCCACGTTAAATCAATATACTTTAATAACTGTAAATGAATCATGTGAATGCCTTTTTAAATTTATTCTTATCTTACATTTTTTTTGTTTAATACTTTGTATTTTTCTACAAAGTATGAAAATATTTTTAATAGCAAATAACTTTCATAATATTACTACATGTTATTGAAATTTTACTATAGAGAGATCTTTCAGAAACTTCATAGAAATTATTGTTAAAGTAGTAATGATATTTATTAAGATTAATGTATGGGTTAATTGACTAATTATAGTTTCCTGATTGTTATTTGTAGTTTTATAATGACCGTTTTCATTTATAGCAAATGAAAATATGTTTAATGGCAAATAACTTTTATATTATTACTACATGTTATCATTAATGTCAGCTATAAATAAATTAGTCAGTAACTTGTATTTTAATGGCTAAAAATTATTTTACAGTCTTTGTGGAGAAAATAATGCCACAGAATGAGTCGGTATTTCAAATAAAGTCTCTTAAAAGAGATGTTTTTATTTCTTTATGTATCAGATATTCAAACCTATTAAATGAATTAATTATTAACTTATAAAACAAGGTTTTAAAGAAATTGCTTACTTTGAGTTTTAAGATTATTAGTTTGTAGAAATTTTAGTTAATGTACAAAAATAGGTGTTTCAGTTTTGTCCTCTACCACTTTCACGAACACAAGTTAGTACAATGGATTATTCAAATGTTTTATCTACCTAAAAATGTTAATTGTCGCTATACAACAATAGAAATCCTCGAGTAAGCCACCGTTGTTGACAACTGTGTTTATGAGGTAGTAAGTCCCTTCTAGAAGACGTAAGCACCTTACGACCGTCCCCGTCTTTCGTCACTCCAATATATACGGCTTCCCTCACTGACATTGCTGCTGGATGCTTTGAAAATGAGTTCATACCTCTTAATATTTAAACACAAATTCACAATGATTTAGTCAGCGTCAATATTATTTAAATTTTAAATAGAAAAAAGATAAAACTTCAACATTTGTATTTATTTAAGATAATCTGGATACAAACAGTCGTTCTTTATCACAAATTTCAGTTACAACTTATTATCTAATAACACATTGCTAAAACCTGCTTAGACACTTTTTAGCAGAATGGTAAGAGCAAAATTAAATTTAATTTATATTAACCGATCTTTTCCTCGGGCTAGGTGGAACTTTAACAAAGCTGAGTGGGAGAACTGAGTGGCAAAAACTCGTAAATATTTATTACTGTATATGGATTGACTGATGAATAAATAAAATATTGAATAATTATTTCATAAATTGATATCAACAAAAAATTGTTTTCTTCCTACAAAACTATTTCTAAGTTCAAATTTTAGTGAAACATACATATTAATGTGTGATACTTGAAAATGTAATTTAATTTAGCGATAATACTATGCATAATTGGGTTAACTAAAATTAAAGCAATATATTTCACACCATCATTTGTTTACATCATGTTTATTAATATTCTCTTTTTGTAACTTGTCAAATACTATTTAGTAGCCCTTGTCATAGTTGATATCAGATTGTTTGGAAACTTTTTAGGAATTGAGTTTTGATAAACATTCTACTAATTCTGGTACGCAACGAGTATGTATGGAAATGATTTGCCACTCTGTTTGCTATGGAACGCAATAACAATTTCAGCCAATTAACGGTCTAAAACATCACATTGAAAATACGATTTCAATAATTTTCAACGATTTATCATAACAAAATTATTCAGTTTGTTTGTGTATGATTTGTCTTTCAAAGTACAGTATTCACGATTTAAGTAAACAGTGAATTAAAACTGTTGTAAAATACGGTAGTATAACAACATGGATTCATGAGCACACTACGGATTGCTTACTTTTTGATTATTTTGATAAGGTTATGCTTGAAATTTAGATTTTAATCACAGATTTTCTTGATTTTAAAGCATATGAAATCAAAACAGATTGGGCAAAGTTATGCTTAGGTTTTTTCTTTTATTTATTTTCAATTGTTTCTTATGATTAATTAAATGCCATCATTTTAAAAGCCAATATGATCAAAGAAATTTTTAATACATAGATTGAGTCGTATAATTTAAATTTAAATATTGGATTGTTATGCAAACCAACAAACGAGCCCGATAACATATTGCGGTGACCACAAGACTGGCGTTTGGTGAACTCTTGCTATCCAATCTGTTGCATAAATCACAAAATCATGAATGAGCAATACAGCTGGGTCGAGCACCACATCGTTATTGATCATATGACTCACAGCCAGTTAAATATAAAAAAAATAAATAGGATAATAAGGTAGAGCGTGTTTTAAATTAAAATATGTGTACCTTTTTGTGCAATATTAAGACTTAGCCGAACATTGTTAAAGCTTTCAATTAAATAGTGTTTTATACCATATTGAAATGTAGGTTTGGTAAACAAATAGCATCGACCACAAAAAAGTACAACTGTAACGAACTGGTGACTGTGCAACTATGGCTAGGTGACTTAACAGACTTTGGAATATTTTAACAGGTAATAGCAATCAATGGTACGAGGTTAAAAAAGATTTTCCTTGTTCTGAAAATATTAGAAAATGGTGGTTAAAATAAGATCATGACAAGTAATTTCGGTAGGATAAAGTAATAGTAAAGTACAACTCAATATTAAATATCATCTTATTAAAAAAATATATTAAAATTTTATATTATTCAAGAAGAGACTATGCATAACTAAACTTTTCAACGTAAATTTGAGCATTTAAAAAAATGAAATAAACAAATAAATAGAGTAATTTCGAAATTTAATGAGATGAAAATAACATATATCCGTACATTATGACTTTACTACTCGTTCTGATACTTGTGTAGGTCTTAACATAGCTTTTGTAATGGCTATTTTAATTTGAAAGTAGACTGACATCTATATAAATAGTTCCGTAAGCGTTTTGGTCCTCACGAAATAGCTCGAGTTAGAATAAAGATAGGTTAACGTATGATGGCTCATTTTAAAAATTGAGGGCTAAGGACGCAAGGAAAAATACCATAATTTTCAAAGTTTACCTGGGCTTTGCCCTAATGGACCTTTAAGTTTCAACGTTAATCTAATAGGAACAATATTTTTATATCTACACGTGTTATTAAGCAGATGATCTAGTGAATATTTTTAACAAACACTCAGCTGGCTATTGAGTGGATATTTTGAGTTAAGATAACCATTTAATTATAACTTATTAAAATTGGCAATGCACAATCAAAAAGGAAAACACCAATAATCATATAATAGGTTGATATAATAGTTAATATACTGTCTCTAATTAGTACATATAGTTTAGGTTTTATATTACTGCTTTATGTATTGGCTATTTATTGGTTAGAGTGAATATTTTTATTAAGTATTAACTTATTTTCGACTGAATCATATTATGTAAACTAGTACTAACATTGAAAAACTTTCGTATGAGGAATATTTTGTTATTACTCATTCTGTGTTTTTTTTTTTTTCTCTAAATAGGTCGCAAAGAAACAATAAATGCCCGTTAATCAATAAATACGGGGAGAATAACATGTAAATGACAGAGTGCGAAAATTAACAATATATCAAACAATGTTCTACTTCATTAACCGAACAGACAAAATCGACTACAATCATAAACCAAGGGGTACTAGGGTCACTGGGGCATAGGGGGTGCAGAGTCCCAGGGTGCAATAGTGTATTAATGGGCTAAATAATCAATAAGTCATGTTAAAGTAAACTATTGTATTTACATGAGTTACGATCTATTCATGTGTACGTTAAGTATTAGGTTAAAACTATTTATATTATATCTGGCAGGCTAATAATGCAATAAATTTTTTATTTTCCACATTATAAACTACTTATTGCATTTTAATACTGGGAAGATTATTGGTTAGTTACAGATCTGATACAACTTATAAGATTAGTCAAGATTAGGTAATATTTTATGAGAAAATACATCTTGTAAATTTAAACTACAGCTCGAGAATAATAATATTGTACAAAAAGGTGATTAATTGAAACTTAATTTTGGAGATAATATCTCTATTTGGATATTTAGGGGCCTTTGCCACTACAAGTCCCTAGTTTACTTTAAAATGTGTAAACAATAATTAGATTTTACTCATTAAGACGAGACCAGAAATATATTAAAAAATACTTATTGTATTTACAAATTTTCTACATTATTTAGTACTTTCCTGTAAAATTGCAATCTATGATACAGATCATAAATGAAAAATATGAAATGAACTTTTATTTATTAATCACAAGTGTAATATTAAATATTTTCTTTTTGTATATGCACTGCTGCCAACATTTATTTCACGGTAAGATATTTATAAATATACGATAATTTCCTTATATTTATATCTTTATATTTTTATTATATTTCTTATATTCTTTATATTTTTTATATTATTTAGGTTACTTTAGGTAATTTTTACTATTAGTATTACTTAGTAAAATATTCAAAATAACAGCAAAATCAAGAGTTTTGATACCAGTTTATTTTTATTTTTTACAATCTCAATACTTGTTTTATTTTCAAATTAATGTAACTGGGTTTAAAGTATTTTTATTTTTTTATATTTTTTTTAATAATAAAATACAAATACACACTAGCAAATATCTAATTTGTCAAGTGAAATTAATTATTTCTTGAAACATTCTTAATCCTTTTAGTAACTAAAATAAATCTATAGCATATTTTAGGACACTAGGATTTTAAGGAATTTCTGAGTGTTTGAAATTTGTTCAATTTCTTAGGATGCATTTCTATTCGCATAATTCTGGCTCGGACCAATTAGTACAGAATTGAGTTTTGACTGGTAAGCTTCTTATGTCTTCTTTATCTCTTCTAATTGGACTACATTCCTTAGCTGTAATTACTGCACAATAGTCTCTTTAATTGAAGAAGAAATTTTACTTGGCTAAATGGTTACACAACTATGTTACATTTAATTAATAGTAAAATGATTTATTATCATCTAATAACTAGTTTTGTATATTAATCTTAAAACTGTTATTTAAGGAGGGGCACGGAATGTGTTTAAATATAATAAATTGATTGGAAATTATTACTTATAACTTCATAATGCAAGAACTCATTACCGATACATTCTTATTGAAGAATATTTACTATGAATTTCAAGTTAGTTGAAGAACATAATTAAAATAAATAAATATTTTATAATGAGGTTGAGTACATAGTATTGTAGCCAAAGATGGACGTAAAGCGAATTGAAATATGTTAATAAATTAATAACACGTACACGACATATCGCTAAATAAATGAATAATTAAACCAACTAAACTTTAGCCATGTACTAAATTTATTGGATCAAATTTTTTAAATTATTTTTTTTTTAGAAAGCAACCATATGTTTGGTTAAAAAAACTATAGAATGATTTAATAGTAAAGGAATCTGTATTGTGACATTATTGTTTTTGTAAGTCTAATGCAATATTGACTACTTTTGTAATGCATGATGTAATATTGTTTTTTTCTTATAATAAACATGTAACTTCGTTTTAGTAATGCAATATACTAACTTTTAAAAAATGCCAATACATTACACTGAGATTGAAATTTTTCCATTAGCCTTTACGCACATTCGATTTATACTAGAAGCATAAAATTAAACCTAATTTTATAAGTTTACAATAACCAATATAAAGTTATGTATTTAATAGAAAATTTTACCAAACTTAATAATCAATATTTTTTCTTGTTAATATTTAAATAAAAACCATGAATTAGGTTCTATTGTGTACAATTAGTTTGACAGTATGATTTTATAAGACTATTATGTTTTAAACAATTCATAACATATTATTTAAATAAAATAAAATTGTCTGGTAAAATTTAAAAAATCCCAAGAGCATAAGCTGACAGTGATGAACGAGTTTGCGGAGTTAGATTCGTCATCAATTGGTCCCTTGTACTTGTTTACTGAACCATCAAGCCAATGATCATCCCTCCGATACTTAACGGAAATTGATCTTGGTCACGATGAAATACGCCGTGTTGTTACCAGTTGATATAAGCATTCGTGTAAGATTTTCAAATACAAATTAAAATGGCTATAAATTGCATATTTTTATATGAGTTAATACATAACCCAAAATAATGTTATATTTTTGGTAGCGGTAAGAAACTAAACAACTTAAATAATATGTTAAATTCAACCTTCATTGGTATATTTTATGTATTTATTAAATTTAAATATTTACTAAGTAAACATTTGTACTTTGATAATAAACTGTTTCGTAAGTACACAAGGACAATTTTCCAGGTATTAACTTACACGAACAGTTAAATTAGAGTAATAGGTACCAGATTTAATGTTACAGCATACGTAAATGGGTAAAATATAACAATTAAATGCAAACAAAACCAATTTATTAAACGAAATTATTAAGAAATAATATAATAATATCATTTAATACCATTTAAGTGCAATATGTGCATTTTGTCAGTGACTGTTCAGTTTCATATTAAAATGTATTTAAATATAATGTAATATATTTTCACTACCTAACATTAAGGCTCGAAACTAAGCTTGAAGTCTTTATCAATAAAGAATAGATATAGGTTTCAAGAACCAATTAATTTATATATTAAATCCGTTTATCGTAAGATTTTACCCCATTCCGGAATAGGGTCAGAGTCATGAGAACCAGGCAAGTTGTTATAGCTCCCGTATTGTTTCGAGTATTTTATTTCAACAGATGAACTTAATGCTTAAATTTAAAATGTATTTCCCATCCCCAACTGTATTGAAATAAACATACTTCAGCTGTGATTGATCGTAATATATAGGGTGTTTAGTGTTTATATTAAAACACTAAACACTAGTGTTTATATTATACACTAAATCTATATAGATTTTAAGTATAAATTACACCTATTTTGATATATTTACTATTCTTGTTAAAATTATTCAAACTATTTATATAATCATTTTGTATTATTTAGATGCCCAAACAGACCACCATAAACGTTTACAATAACAAACAACGTTCGGCAAGCTCTCTTTTAGGAAACGTATTATTTAAGTGGCTCTCACTCATTACTACACTCATTATATTTATTATAATTGTCTCAGGAATTATGGAGCGGTAGCTTAGTAGAAGAACTCTGCCCTCGCAAGCCAGTGGTCCTTGGTTCGATTCCGGGCGACGACATTTCAACCATAATCCTGTGCGGTCCCCTCTGGCTAGCCTGTGTGACTTAATACCCTGATGGTGCCTTGTTGTGATTAGATCTCCACATAATCAAATAATTGTTTCATGGTCTCAGGCAATATAGGGAGAAAATGTTATTTGACAATGAGTATTATTTTCATATTTCCTTTTGACTTATGTCAGGACGAAATTGTCCAGAGAGCTTAAATCTGGAGATCTCAGATGAAGGTGTGATCCTCTCCCAATTAGTTTATCGCCAAAACATTGATTACAAGAAGAATGTACTCTCTGACTCCTCTAGATTGTAGTTATTTAAAAAATAAGGCATACGAAAATAACTCATGATCTATTATAGAGTGAATAACCGAGTGGTTTTAAAAGCTCGACTTTGAATCTGAATGCTGCCACTTCGCTCTTGAGATAAGTGTTATTTTATTTAATTTTTTTTATGGTTCGACTCTGGATCTAGCGGGCCTTTGGTCATTGGGCTCTTGATGATCTTGACAAAATGAAACATATGCTATTTGTCAGTAACAAATCGGCACCTCATCTGATCCATCACAATCAACACACTCATCCTTCAGTCATACGCGCCTTAAGATATGCACCACAGAGTGCATTGGTGTTTCAAATAAAGTATCTAAAAAGTATTACAAGTGTTTAAACATAAAAGTTAATTAATGGGTTAACAAATGCGACTTAGAAAAAGTAGTCCATAAATTTACTAACGCAAATAGGACATTGTATAATTGATAACTGAGGTCTGTTTGAACACAATAAATGAACAAACTATCCATAAAATCATTTGCGTGGATGCAATGAATGTAAATAACAATAAAACGTGTAAAAATATGCGATTGCATTTGAGAATATTAATTCTTTAAACAGCTGATCTCAATTTAAGTATTGGTGGAAGATTAGTACTAACATTAATGGATATCAGAGACTGGCGGTCACTGAGCGCACCGAATGAGCCAAATATCATGGAAAGTGAGCGTAGCAAACAAGCTCACCTGAAGTTAAAAAAAACCTCAGATTAGCATTAAAAAGCATACCTAAATAAATATTTAATAGTTATTTAATAGTAGCTAGTTCTAAATAACAATTTAATCGGTCGTATTTTCAAAGAGCAATAGAATTTGAAAGACTACTAAACATACTTTCAGTGGTACCAACCTTATAAACTGTATTATAGAACCCGAAACATCCTTAGGTCAACAGTATCAGAGACTTCACTGTGTTCACATGATTATGTAAAAATGTATGTTTGAAATTCTAAACTATCATAATATTGAATGAGTATAACTTTTATAATATTGTTTTATGAAATTGTACTCTTTAAAACTTAATTACAACTATATATAGCTAACAATCAGTTAAGTGTTTAATAACCAATCCTCCCTTTAGTCCTACAGTCTTCCGATCTACACAAGAGATGAGATACAGTAAGATCAAAAAATCTTCTTTGATCCCAAATCCATTCAGGCAAACTCAACTATACCTATCCTACTCTCCGTGATTGTGTTTCATTCAACATTAAACCAATCGAGTTTCCGACTAATCCCAGTACGTGACGAGAATTTGAGCAGGTGGATAAGGAATTATGTGTCCCAACATGTACATTACATTTTATATTCATATTTCTTTGAATTCCTTAGAACGTGTAAAATAGTTTTTTGAAGCAACAGAGTTCTTTCTTAGTTTTACAGTTGAGTAATAAAAAATGAAATTACATGTAAATATTCTTTTTATGCGTCTAAGTAATCAGAAAAAAATAAATGTGATAGTTCCTCCTCAAGGAATTGTTACTTTCCATTCATTTCATTGCGAACTAGTTTAAGCTTAAGAAAGTTATATTTGCACTGATAAAATATGATTAAATATAAAAATATAATTTATAAGTCATAACATTAATCTGTGACTTATAGTTTAATCTAATGTTGCTAATAAAACTAAAAAATACGTTCAAACAAAATTATTTCTACCCGCATTTCATTATTTCTTATGTTTTCTCTAATTATTGGTTGTTGGTCCTTAACTGATTTTGCTTTCTTCTCCTTAACATTTCTTTTTATCGTCTGTCAATAATAATAAGTGAAAATTTTGTTTGATAAACAATATTTATTGTGATTTACAGTCCAAATAGCTTAGTTTGTACCCTATTTCATTTCAATAATGTTTACATTTCCCAACTTTATTATCTTTTATAAATTCAATATGCATCTATGATATTAGTTTATCTCTAAGGATGTCGCAGTACATCCGGAGCATCCTCCTTAGAACAAAGACTGACCTGGGCCACTAGGTGGCTCCGATCCCCTGACCGTGTGGCTGGTCAAGGAGTGGGTCCGATAGGATAATTTAGGCCTCGCCTGATGTAATGTGACAAACAATTCCAGGCCAGATTCCTAAACAGTAGAGTCGGTTTTTAGAGGAGTCCCACACTACACGCTACTCTCTCTAAAAAGGGTATTCGTTTATATTGAATCATCTCATTCTATTTCAACACACAATCATTCCTTTCGATAAATTTGTTTTTGTATTTAATACAATATTAAAAGTTATAGGTTACAGGAAAATGTTTTTATATAAAATAAGACCACGAATCAAAAAAACTCTTCATCTATTCATGGCATCAGCCTATGGTAAATATTAACATTGAAGTAAGTGCAGTGAACTAAATTCGTCCAATGGAATTGTGAAACTTAAGTTAAAGATAATTTTCACAGCCTATGTGTACTATACACTAGTTTACCACTATGATAGCTCACGGTTTAAAAAAATGTTTCTCGCAAACATATTTCATAATTGTTTTATTTTTAATTTGTTTAGTTTTATCACCATCTTGTAAGTCTTTTCATTCTTTGGATTTTTAATTGAATTATATAACTGATATTTAAAAATCACTAGGGGGCCTGTGCAGCGCAATGCGCTGCATTTTTAGGGTGCCTGGTGATCAAACTTTGCTCCATGGTAATATTAAAAAAAATTCATTATAGAGAAAATCAGATGGGTCATTATTGGTGTTTCATCGATCGATCTACATTACCAATTCTCTAACTTCCCAATGTGATAGTGTTGAGATGTGGTGCTCTTCTTTTAGGTCTAAATTAGCTAAGATTACGTAGTTGTTCTTTTGCCGATATGTCTTAGGGCCTTTGTTTAAACCATCCTATAAAATTTTGAATAAATTCACAGATGTTGGATCCACATAGTTCATCAAACATAAAACGTAAATGACAACAGAATAAAAATCTACAAATCATTACTCCCCGATCCTGTATGGGTTATGCAGCACTCACTGCCGCTGTTTTTGTAGTACTACTGTATGATGTAATCAATGACATAGTGAATGAGTCCACATTACATGCCTAGATCCTCTTTGACTTAACTTTCCATGACATTACAAAGTTTAAATAAAGAAATCACAAAAATTAAGAGAATCTACATCTTTGTTGGTGTGGTCAATTTTGTTTTAGTGGCATTTTTGTTTTGGTTAAAATTTCTCTTTATAAAAACCATTTTTGTAATAAGCTTGTTTTATATAAAAAAAACTTTTATATGTCTTTTACACAGGTTTTTTAATATGTGTAGCGTTCTGCATAAAACATGTTTATGCTATAATAGTAAATGAAAAGGTTATTACACTTACAACCAACTATCCCTTTTCATTATAGTTTACAGCAGTTTGATAACCCATGCACACAAATTTAGTGTTCTATTTTAATATTTGTTACCTTACATTATTGTTTCAATACCAGTCGGACAACCAATAAGACCGATGTCAAAAATTTCAATTTCCAAAATTGTTTTCGTAAACAAAAATAAATTTTCCAAGGGTTAAGTTACAAACCTTATTTTTGTGCCCAAATACGCGTAAATAAAACTATCAAGCAAAATCTACCTGCTACATTTTGAGAAAAGGTTATAACCTCAGATTAGACACTCCTCGTATTAAAGTGTATAAAATTGTGTTGATATTTCAGTACCAGTTCAATTTGCTTCTATTCAGCTTTTAACATATGTGTTTGTTTGTTTAACTATCAACAGCTGTTTTGTTTACCAATTCAATATAAATTGTTCCCCATGTTAATCTTATGGACAAAAAATGAACTTTGAGGGCTTCCCGTGAGCTTCAGAATTAAAATATCAAAAATCTAAAACCTTATTGCAAAACTACGAACTGAGACCATTCTTTTGACACCTCAAACTTTAAAATTGGTCCAGAAATAAGGGAGGAGTAGTGTTAACAAAAAAAGGGCATCACGTATTATATATATAGATATTTGACTCTAAAGATTATAGTCCTCTGCCATAAAGCTATTATTGATAACCCGGCTAAGTGCCTCATCAAATATTACTTGTAAAATAAAACTACATTTAATAGACATTTTTAATATTCATGAACTACTGCACGTCATTGCGTATCATACATAATTTTATCATTCTATATGAAATACGAAAAAGTCATGATGTTAATTTTTCAACGTTTTTAGTGAACTGTTATAGCTCCGTAGGCACGGAGAAAGTAATAACACTGTCACAGCACTCTCACATAGTTTCTGCCAACTAGGAGTGAAAAGTGACGTGAGGAATGTTCTGTTGCTAATTTAAAATTCAAAGCACCATTTCTTGCTTGAAACTTATTAGACACGTGTTAAGGAGCTTCCTCTTCCATTTGAGTGAAGTCTACGTTACTTCTTAAACAATTGCGGTTAAAAATTTTTTAGCATGACAGATGCACATTTTGTTTTTACCTCAATATAATATTTTGAGAACAAAAGTAATGCAACAGAATACATAAGATAGATCCTTTCAACCAACCTTCAAAGTAAGATTACCGTATTCAATTTCAATTTTAATATAATGATAATTTACAGAATTCAAAAGTGCATTCAGATTAAACAAGATATTTATTTATTTTATATTCTAGTTCTTAAAATGTCTTAGAAATGATTTGAAAATAATATTCTGGGATTCTTTTTTTCCTGCATAACCACCATATAAATTGCATACTAAATATTGCATAAGACAAAAACACCTATTCTTAGATTTTCTTAATGTTTAAAAAATATATGGTAATGTTCTCTTAAGTGTTCTACATTATGTTTATTTGTAATAAAAAATAAATAGTTCTAAAAAACAAAGTTAAACGATTATTTAAGCTACCTAATCCAGTCTTGATGTAAGTAGATGATATTTAGTCGTAACCACTTTAGCGTTCGTTTAATTTTACTGCATGGGTTTATTCTTATTTACATGACAATAACTATAAATAAAAATAAATTAATTCTGATCTTTTTATTCGTACAGTACGGACAAAAATGCGTTCGATTGCTTGCTCTTATACAATATTTAGACAAAGTACCTCGTGTGTTTACAATCAGCTGAAAATAAATTCATCAAAAAGGATATGTTGATGTTTGTATTTAAGAAAGGAAGACAATGTTAAAGCAAACAAAACCTGCTAATTAATATTGAAGAGTTTAGCTTTTATTTGGTACAAACTGCATGTAAATCGATCAAAGTGAAGTCTAAGACGAACTGTCCAAAGATGATTTTACCTTATTTTTTTAAATATAAATGTATATTTTACAAATATTACTTAAAAAAGTTTTTTAGAAAAAAAAACTATTCTAGTATTCTATGATGGAGTTTTGGTTTGGAGCAATTGATTTGAATCCTACCTACATTGGCTACCGCA
Organism: Neoaliturus tenellus; assembly: GCA_030545055.2. NCBI lineage: Eukaryota > Metazoa > Arthropoda > Insecta > Hemiptera > Cicadellidae > Neoaliturus > Neoaliturus tenellus. The sequence continues at coordinate 293,795,155 of CM061531.1, forward strand.
CTAAATGAAGCATTGCTTGGCCAAAGGCAAGCGATATGGGGTACAGGTAATGGATACAGAGAACCACCTCCTGCCTCTACAATGATTGATACCTTTTGACGATCAAAATAACACGTATTTACACGCCTATCAAGTTTTATCATTGTTATTGAAATAGACTCATCTGTATGATTTATTTGGAAAAAGTAATATTGTAGGCAAAAATTGCTTTTATGTCTTATGAATATTTTTCATAATGCACTTCGGTTAGTAAAATACACCTAACTTTAAATAAAATAACATTTTAAATTTAAATGAGCATATATAAATACTTTTTTTCTTTTTTAAAACCTTAAAATTATGCATATTTAAGTACTTTTTATATGTTGTATATATTATTATTTACTATAATTAGTAAATCATTGAATTTCCTTTTAACAATTTCACAACAACATGGGTACAACGATAGTTATATTTATCCTAAAACGTTTATCACTATAATATAGTTGACTTTACTCAGTTAATTTTGTTGATAAAGTTTTTATTTATGATCCTAACAAATGAATTTGGTAGTCTTTGTCAGTCACAATGCTACACCTCATCTAATCCATCGTACTCATAACGCTCACAACTCAGTCATGTTCACATTTGAATAACCACGGAGTTTGTTGGTTTCTTAATTATCGTAATTTATTCAATATGAACAATTGGTATCAATAATTTATCAAAGCACTTGTTATTCGCTTACTTACTAATCTGTTGGTGCATGCCAAAGGGTACTGGGAGTGCCCTTGTTGTTTTTCAGGGTTTGATGTGTACCTCATACTGTTTGTGGTCTCCTGTACTACGTTGTCAGAAACCAGCCACTTTGGATCTTGGCAAGGGAGTGCGGCATGGCAGAGAGCACACTCTGTACCTTAACGAGTTACCACCAGCACGTCGTAAGCCTTGTGCGTATCGATGCTGGGTAAACGTAGGTCTGGACCCCGAGGAAATGGGATAGGAGTTCCGAGGGCGAGTCTCCGAATGTAATACTCACTCTTGGCCGCTAAAGGACCACCGATAGCCGCACGATTTGTTGGTGTCAAACCAGTATGGCATGCCCAAACCCTTAATAATGCAAAAAAGAAGAACCAAGACATGGTTTATCAACAATATATCGATAGCAATCTATTGAGTGTCCCCAATTCACGGCGGGCAGTTTCGTGAGCGGTATGGGCAGTGTGTTAAATCACGCCACTTCTCGCGACCTTAGGTGCTCCTTCCAACAGGAGGAGAAGGTCCTCCTCAAAATCTCTAGGGGGAGGGGATATTTCGTCCCGTGCGTTTGTCTAGGCCTTTGGCAAGATTTTCACCGGCCCCAGTGAGATACGTAAAATAGTCACTGCTTTAGCTGCAGTAAACTGAAGTTGGTCGGTACAGCCACAAAAGTCAATTACATCACTATTTTTGAGTCCTACCACGTTTTTAGGTTTGACTTGGAAATCACGTGAAAAACATGTTGAAAAAGCTCCGAAAACATCGATATAACCTTGTTATCTTAGAACCGGAATAGCCCAATCGCGGTTATCTAAAACAAAGTGCTCTCCCTGAAAAATGTGACAAACTGGGGTCTTTAACCCAGTTTGTGAGGTCCAGTTTCCCAGGCTTTGTAGGAAAATGTATGGGCATAGTTTTTATGGCTCTCAAAGTCCATAATAGTAGTTTTTCATCAATAGGACGGAAAGGGGCTTTTTTCCTTGTGCAATCATGTTTTACAAGATATGCGAAGCCGAGCTTGGAAATGCGATTTAGCACAGAAAAACACTTTCAGCCGGCATAATATACAACGTTTTTCTTCATCCTTAAAAAATACACAAATATTCATAATTATTATTTAACTAAGCCTTTACCTCCAAACGATGTTAACAGATTTTAAACTTATTACAATCCATCTCAAATTAAAAAAAAAAATATTTTAAAATAAAAAATACATCATGGTTGCTGGGTGATTAACTATGGATTTTTGGAAAATGTTTATGTGATATTTTATTTTGGCTCGTCTTTAGGCCAAGAATAATTTATAAAAAAGGTATGAAGAGAGTTCAGGAACATCCTGTATAATAAAAGCTAATTTATTTATTTCATTCAAAATGAATGGTGACGACGAAAGCATTTAACGTTTTAAGCACATGTTGCGACCTATAAATTGTCGCTTAACATTGAACACCTCATAATATTTCATATTTTTGACAATGGTATCACATGTATCATATGTCGGTTAATTTAAAAATTAAATATCGTATTTATCACTACAAACATGATTAAAAAAACTCATTGCACATTGATATTCAGCAGGTGCTGAATATCAACGTTTGCTGAATCAAATTAAAATACAGTTGGCTTAACAAATTGTCGAGTCTTGGCAAACCAATTACACTTGGATGACTTTTATCGGTTCGGAGAGTTTCCATCAGTAAACTCGCAACTGTCAAGTGTTTACAGACCGTTCAAGGTTTAACAGTAAGGTAAAGTAGTTCATTTATTTTTGTTCCACTACAACAACTATATAATTATACATAAGAGATTTGGCGTTTGAATTTTTATGTCTCAAAATGTAAGTCCAAACTCAATTTATGGTTACAAGAGAAAATGTTTACAATTGTTTCATTATATATTGCAATGGTTATTGGTATCATTCGAAATCAAAGAAATTCCCAAAAGTATTTCACAATTTATGTTAAAATACTGTTTTGTATTGGTTTTGAGGATGATGTACTGATATCCAATTTAAGCTATTAACTTTTTCTACAAATTAAGATACACGTTAGTGGTAAATTATACAAATTTCATTAAACTTTTCAGGTATTTGCTTAACTAGACTGCCTTATTACTACTAAAAATCTTCATTCTAATGAATTCATCATTATTGTACAATTATAACATTTTGATCCAGGGTTTAAGTCTTCAACTCGATCTATGTCACTCATCTAAGTACATTCACGAATACAAAATCCCAGTAATCAGAAAGAATGCGGAGTGAGTGAATCTACTACAGCACCAAGTTTTTGTTTTGCCGTTCCTTCCATCGAAACTCCCTCCACAAGTGTCATGGGCTGCACTTATAACTATTTTCATCCCTAGTCTTGCCCTACATTGTTGTTTTCGTAATTTTAAAATATTTACTTTTATTGTACTTCTTTACCTTCGAAATCTACACGGCAAAATATACCGTGTGTATACATAGATCTCCAAGGCATACTACCCCTAGAACTAGGGTGCTCATTACCATATACAAATCTACCTTTTACCAGTCAGCAGCCGGTCTGGGAGAACGGGCTTGGCCGCTTTTAGCATTGAAGTAGGCTTAGTCTCCCAAGAAGCCTTTGCCGAGCCTCAGCTGTGGGGATTGTAATGGCCGACAGCAAAGGTGTGTATGTTGTGCTTAAGGGCACGCACCCTTAAAACTGGGATGTTCATTACCCTACATCAGCCCCTAGTACTTGGCTGGGCGAACGGGCGTGGCTCTTTTTATCACTGAAGGAGGTCAGTTTCGACTGTGCCGTACCCTGGCGAAGGTGATTGCCAATCGCGTGCTTACTGGGTGACACTCTATCTTACCAAAAAGACAGCAAATCAGTCAGGAACCTAGATACCTAGTTCTCCAGCTTGGGAACTACCCATGACCTAAGAAAACCCTAAAATTGGGACCTCGGGACCCAGTTGTAGCACCAGACTTTTGCCTGTCCGGATATTGGATTTAATTCGAAGGGGTAGTGGTGGTCGGCATACTTGGCACCTAGCTTCGGCTGGGAGGGGGGGGGGTCCTCCAGCCTTACTGGGGGCGTTGTTCACAAACGATGGTTGAAAATTAGTTGGATAGTGCTACCATTGCCATCACAGCGGTTTGAGGGTTTTGGCCCACGGCCGGATTCGTACCGCGGGACTGGGAGAATCTCAGACTCTGTGGGGGTCTAATCCACCTTAATGTGATTGGGACTTCGGTTCATTTCCATAGTTATTGTGTTCCAAAAGGTAGGTACATACGTCCGTAAGGACAAAGAGCAAACCAAATAGAAAAAGCACATAATACATAAATCACTGTCCAATATCAGCATTTTTCATAGGCAGCTCAATACTAAAACCCTTGGTTATCGAAAAGTTGGTCAGGGATCAACTCCCAGCTCGCGGTCAAAAAGATCGTTCGGCCGCTCCCGTGGTTCGGAAGTCGCGTTAAGCCTGTGGCCACTTTCATAGAAAATGAAAAAAAGTGCAGGCCCTTCAGTCGAAGATAACAGTCAGTTAATTTATTATTACTCTTCGTAAAACTCTTTTTTATGTAAAGAATTATATTACAATAGTAACATATATAATTTCCTTGGATTTTTGAGTTCAATATAGAAATGTTTTATTCTTGTTACTGATTTTAATATTAAACTTCCAACATTACTCTTTTAACGGTGTACAGCTTGCAACCGCTCATCAGTCTTCTCATGTCATCAATGTATATGAAGGTTGGCTCAGCTTTGAGTTTCAGCCTCACTGCACAACACTCGCTTGCTCCTCTGACTCCCTGGAACAGTTTACACTTGCATATCTGAATAGTTTGATATCATAATAAATTCCAACAAATATTAAGCGTTGAAGTACACCAACACTCGAGTAGATGGAAGCTAGAGATGCCATGTAAAATATGTGTACAATAATATTCATATATACTGTATATTTTCGTTGTTATTGTAACACGTTTGTTGTAAACATTTGTATTTATAATTTAAGTAGTGTGATTTGAGGTGGTCTTGGCAAATAGCACGGGCGTACATTAAATGTCCAATAAAAATTTTATTAATCACATTTTCTCTTGTGAAATACCAAATATTTTCTTTTTTGGGTTGGCTAACAACGGAACGTTATATTATAACTCAATGAGCTTAAGTTTCAGCCCCATCGAACTTAGGGAATTGAAATTTAAATATATAATTTTGGATAATAATTTATAAGATTCCGTTGGGAAGTTACCTAAAAGAAAAGGTCAATAATAATTTATATTCATCAAAAAGTGTTTAAATCTTTAATATTTGTTAGTAAAATTAAATGTACAGTATACAGAAATTGTGATACGTCCTTAGAATCATCCTCTTTATATAAATCAAATATTTGATAATACATTTTTCAATTCATAGTGTAATAGAAATATATTTTGTGTAATATTGTGTTATATTTCAGTAAATATATTCAGAAACGTGAGAAATATTTTGAAAAGAAGACTATACCTCTCCAATATTAATATTTACAATAGCGCTCAACGCTTCTTGTTTCAAAGTTATTAGGCACATGTTTCAGTACGAGTCTCCATTTTCTTACTTCTTAAATTGCACTGCATTTGTTATAAAGATTGAAATTACAGTTACTGTTTATAGCATTTATTTGTAGTATATTGTTTAATAATTACGTTATATTTTCCATATAATGCATAAAATGGTAAATCCATAGCGTTAATTCAGTTTCACTGTTACATAAGTTCATAAGTCATTTCTTTGGCCACAAGTGACATTACAAAGATACATTGGCTATGTAAAAAAATACACTTTCAAATACAATCAAACCATAACAACAATCTCTTGAATAAAACAGTCCAAAAATAAACTATTACATCATGTACATAGTTCAATAAATTTTATCCCGTCAGAAATAAATTCCTACTGTAGTAGCAGCCTGAAAGGAGCATTGCTTTCAATCACTTTTTGAAAGTCGCTGGGTTTGACTCAACCTGAAGGTTGTGTGAAAGAGAATAAAAAAGGCGGACATCCAGTATCCAGTATTGAAAGAAAGGAATTTATTTTTTTAAGGTTAGGATCTCAAATGTATGGATTGATTACAGCATGAGATGTAATAATAAAGATAAAAATATAATAAATTAGACAGAATTAGAAAATAATTACCATAGAAATCTTTTAGTTACGAAATTTTAAAGTTCTCATAACAAATATCGTATACACCAGATCTACAGGAAACTTAAAGGAAGTGTTGATAAATAAATTATAACTTGGTTTCATGTGTTATCTGGAGATGATAAAGCTCGTACGTGTGTTGCTACATAAAATCACTCAATTTCACTTTTTTATGATAACAATTTATGAATCTAAGTTAATTTAGAACCAGATGTTGTTTAAAACATACAGTTCCTCTTAGCTACAATTCCTTAAGATAAAACCATCACATCTCTCTAACTGCCAGGTTTCGCATAGCTTTAAATTGACGAGAAAAATTAAATTTCTTGCGATATGCTGTATGAGTTTTATTACTAGACAAACTATTAATGTTCATGTTGCCAATTACTCTTGGACTTACTCAGACCCTCCACGTTAAGATGGCATGTTTTAAAAGCGGAGCATATATTTCTAAAGTGGTCTTGGTTAGGGCATTTGGTCTGGCATCTGACATAGCTGATCTCTCGCGTAATATTTCAGCTGCCAAAAGTTGTTTATTACCATCACCCAAAGAGTATTATCGATACAGCTACACAGTCTGGTCTGGCCAAGTGTTGCGTTCTTCAGAGATGAGGGCGTTGAGTGGCGAAAGCGTCCCACAGCGCTTCACTACAGCACTGTCGCGGCGGTTTTGGCTCCGTTGTGCAATTGAAAAAGTTTTGTAAGGTATTTGTTTTTGTCATTAAAACAGTTGTAACATATATAGCTTTAACACTCTAAAATTAATTAAAGACTAGGGCTCCCGTGCAGCGCAATGCGCTGCATTTGTCAAGAGTACCTGGTGATCAAACCTTGCTCCATGGTAATTTACCGAGTTACTTTGAATGAAAATTAAATTGTTGTGAAAATCAGATCACACCATATTGGTGTTTCATTGATCGATCTTCATCAACAATTCTCCAACTTCTCAATGTGATAGTGTTGAGATTTGGTGGTTGTTCTTTTAGGTCCAAAGTAGCTAGAATTAAGTAATGGTTCTTATGCCGATTTGTCTTAGAGCCTCTGCCTAAAAACTCCTATAAAATTTAGAATAAATTCACAGATGTTGGATCTAGATAGTTCATCAAACAAAAAACGTAAAGAAAAATCAACAGAAAAATCAATTGTTAATTACAACTTACCGGTCCTGTATGAGCTATGCAGCTCTCACTGCTCCTGTTCTTTTTTCTAGTAATGTATGAGTTAGTAGGCGCCATAGTGAATTAGCTATTACACTATCTATCTTCTTATTTATATAAGGGATTCGTCTGTTACGTCCCTTTTTCTCTCGACCTACTGAACCGATTTTTAAGATTGAGGTGTCATTTTAAAGCTTAGGATATAGCGCATAGGCGAATTGTAATTAAAAAGGTCGTATCGTTTCGGGCTTCGCCCCCCTCGCCTTTGATTTATTTCTATAGGGGGCTTTAAAATGTTGACCAACTTTCATTGTACAATATTTATAAATGTGAATTGTAATTTAACAGCTGATTATTTTCACACGAATTTTTAAGTCAGATTGTGAACAAAAATAGATCTCCGTCACTTCATAACCAACATTTAGGTTAGTTTCTCTCATTCAGAATCATAAAATTCGCAATTTGCGACCGGGCCACCAAGTAAATATTTATAACGGACTAAATCCTCTTTAACTTAAATTTCCATAGCATTACAGAATTTAAACAAACACATTACAAATTAAGAAAATCTACATCTTTGTTGGCCCATTTTGGTTTGATGTAGCAATCACATTTTAGTTAAAATTTCTCCTTACACAAACCACTTTTGCAATTAAGCTTGGTATCTATACTGGAGGTAAAAACTTTTAAATATCGTCTTTTTTAAATAGGTGTTTTGTAGCATTCTGCTTTAAATTTGTTATAATATCACAGTAAACTGGTTATTAAATTTACACCAACAACCAACTATCCCTTTTCCTAGTCCAAAGCAGGTTGAAAACCCATGCGCAAACATTTAGTGTTCTATTTTTATTTTTTGTTAACTTTCGTTGTTGTTTCAATACCAATCTGACAACCCATAAGAATTTCAAAAATTTCAATTTCCAAACCTGTTTTTGTACAGGAAAATGAATTTTCTGGGGTTTGATTACTAAACTTATTTTTGTGCCCAAATACAAATAAATGCAATGTTCAAGCAATAAAGTCTACCACTTTGAGGAAAAAGGTAAAACACACAATTTGTTCCACACAATAGACACTCCGTGTATTAAAGTGGGAAATTGTTTTGATATTTCAGTACCAGAGTAGCCCAATCTATCTTCTTATTTCTATAAGGGTTTCGTCTGTTACGTCCCTTTTTCTCTCGACCTACTGAACCGATTTTTAAGATTGAGGTGTCATTTTAGAGCTTAGGATATACCGCAGTGACGAATCCTAATTAAAAACGTCATATTGTTTCGGGCTTCGCTCCCCTCGCCTTTGATTTATTTCTAGATGGCGCTTTAAAATGTTGACCAACTTTTATTGCATTTTCTTTAATGTGAATTGTAATTTAGCAGCTGATTACCTTCACATGAATTTTAATGCCAGATAGTAAACAAACATAGATTTCTGTCACTTAATAACCAACATACATTTACTTTAGGTTAGTTTCTCTCATACAGAATCATAAAATGCGCAATTTGCGCACGGGCCACCTCGTTACTTCTATTCTGCTAGTTCTTATAACATGTGTTTGTTTAATTTACAATCAACAGCTGTTTTATTTTGTAATTCAATAAAAATTGTTCCCTATGTTAATCTAAAACAAACAATGTATTTCCGACATCATTTAATTCCCTGCGATTTCTTTTACGAGTGCAATATTTAAGACAATTCTTTACAACTGTATTAAAAATATTTTAAAATAGCATAATAGCATTTGAGACATGATATTGATTCCAAAAAGTAGGCATACAAAGTTTTAAATCATTGACAAAATAATATACTCTAAAGGTAATTTTGACGTATTTCCGGTCAGGTTCAACCTAGTAATTGATTGTTCATGATTTCCTTAAGAAAGAAAAATAGTTCAACGTGATAAAGAGTATTTTAGTCATGGTTGTTTTCAAATATTACGGTATGAATAGTAAAATATATTTTCAAAACAACAGCGAAATAGTTCATTTATGTAGCTCTTCTTAATTAAACATTCAATAAATTTTATGCTAAAAGCTCAGTTTCCAATTTTTATTAAAATTTGATTTATTGAAAAGCGAGTTTAAAATTGAAAATTTAATGACGTACTCGATTTCTATTATATTTCTTATATTATATTTTCATAACTAAAATTATATTTGTTTCCAAATAATAAAACAAATGTCATGCAACTAAAATGCGACACGGAGTTAATGTCGTTAACTATAAATAAAACACATTTATACAGCTATCATGTTAATTAGTAAATTATAGTAAAAATCATGAAAAAATGTTAAACTTAATCAAATAAAATTTACTAACGAAACAAAAAAAGCTGAACATTAATTCATCTTTAATTTATTGAAATGTTAATAACAATTTTCATTTATTATCCACTTAAAACAAGTACCTTTATAAATGGCATTAAATATACTGAAAAAAAACAAAATAAACTATGGTACCAACGACATTAGACGCCTTTAGCAAAAACCTAAGAACGTAATATTTCAAGGGAGAATATCACGTGATATCTCTTCTGTATGGTGGGGAAGGGTTGAAAAGTTAATAAACATCTGTATATAGCAATATTTGAAAAATAAATTTTAGTACGTTTTAAACCATTACGTTTAAAATAGCGTAGGTCATGGAGCGTCAATCCACTTAGGCTTTATTGCCATCCAACTCCTGCAATCCGCGTAAGATGCAATATTATCCACCTATACAAGGGCCTATGAGCAGTGCGCAATCAAGTAGTATATATCGATGGGGAGCACCCCCCCCCCCCATAGCTTTAATAGAATGCTGCGGATACCAACAGCATGACGTCCCCCCCCCCCCGCAAAAAAACCTTCTTTTTCAAATTACTTCAATTTGGACTTAAAATATAACGTTTTGAATCATTAGGTTAAAGCTATTATTATATCTTATAAACAATTGATCATTTCATTTCATGTGTGTTTAGAGTAGTGATGTACATTTTACTTATTATTAAGGGCCGATGATTTTTTATGATGTGATAATTGATTTTTAATTCTTATTTATTTGGTGAGTTAGCTTAAAACTAACTGCACTTTTCAAATCACGGACATGTGAATCCGCGGATATTTATACAAGTATTTGTAAGAAAACTATGTAAGTTAAAACTACCATGCTTAAATTTGTCGATTTTAGAGTTTTGATTATAACACGTAAATAAAATAATAATAATAAAAAGAAATATAAAATTTTGTTTTCCTCTATGATTACGCTATGATACAGAAATATATTAAGTCAAATTTTACCTAAATGAATTAGTGTGTTTTTATTTCACTAGTAAAGTACAACAAATTAATATGCAAAATTATAATGTATATACGTATTATCTGCCGACTGTGAATTACGTGATAAATGAGATGTTCGTCATTCGGTCCAGCAATATTGCCCGTTCACGATGGTAGATGTTGCTGATTGGATGGCCAGAGTTTGACGAATGTTAGTCCTGTGGTTTGTATAATATACCAGTTAACTTTTTCTACCACAAAAAAGTTTATATTTTTCAACAATTTTTTTTCACAGGTGACCGCTAAGTTGTGTGTGAAATGTCGTTGCCCAGGATCGAACCGGGCACCGTTGTTTTGTGTGACCAAAGCCATACGATTAAGCTACCGCTCCCGTCAAAATTTAGTATAATGCATTTAAATAAATTTTTACTACATTCTTACATAGATAAAATTACAATGAATCATACAAAAACACCACAGTTTATAATACAATAAATAACATTTAAAAAACCTTCAGTAATTTTAGAAGTATATCTAATTAAGGCGCAGGCATTTAATTAATAAATTTTCACTTTTTATTTTTCACTTTATGAAACATGAGAAGAATGTAGAGTGACAAGAATAATGTACTCCTACATTCTTAATATTCGAAGCAACAAGACGCTCTTCGCTACTTGTTTTAAAGTTATTAGGCGTATGTTCCACTCTCAGGTTATTGCTTCCTCCACTCCTAGCTTTATTGAGATATACCCAATACCTTATACGGTTTATGTTAAATGATACATCTCTGTATATTTGTTTGATATACAATTTATATTATAAATATAAAATATTTTGATTTATATCAATTGTTATCATCATTTCTTAGTTAATCTTCAATTACTTTTTGAGACCTTAATAAATTACCTTAAAACTTCAAGGCAATGGTGTTTATTTAATACCCACAATATCAGATTTTTAATGAATTTTTATTACGTAACTGTACTGTATGTCTATGACAACATTTTTTTCTCATTTTCCCATTTTTAATGCACCAAATATTTGATAACAAAAAACTAATTAAAAAAATGGACTCGTGTTATACGGCCCACAATAAATATTTCCCCATTTTAAAATATATTTTAATTAATATTTTAATCTTCAAACTGTGTCCAAAACAATTTTTAAACAATCTCTCACAATTAATGGTTGATGACTCTTCCTATCTCTAAGTCTAAAGTAAACCTATATAAAATGTATTTATGAATTTATAAAAACTATTTTTAACCTTACAATTGAATTTTTAATACAGTTTAAGTAATGAATGTTAGAGTACATAATATTATTTAGTTTAATATTTATAATTTGAAATTATTTTCAATAGCTTAAACGAAAAATGTACATTGTTATTAAATTACGTTCGAAAGAGATAACTGAAAAGAAACTACTTCAACATTTCCATTTTACGGTAATCTAATAGAAATGTTTACTAAGATACTGACATCTTTCAAAATATTGTTTTGTTACATATTACAATATCCACTAGTCTGTTAGGGGTCTAAGCCTGCTTAAGTTAAAATTAATAATGTAATATAACATTATTTTAATATATTATTCAATACTTGGAAGCCAATATTTTGTCTTAATTTCATTATTGCCAAAACGAGTAAAAAATTTAATAAAGTATTGTCATAATAATACTTACTTTTGATAAATGAATTTCTATCAATTTCTATCAATAAATAAATTTGATATACATTTTTATGTTGTTTCCCTTTACATGTTTGTATTAAAATTTTTATTCAAACTAGATGATAGACAAAGGCGTTTTATATCAGACATTCTGTCATAATCTGTCACTAAAGTGACAGTGATTATACACCAGTAGCGATTATTTGGTAAGCATCGCTTATTTAAAAATCTACCATTTATATATTTCTTATTATTTTTTTATTGATATCTATTTGTGTTGCAGGATATAAAAAAAACACAGCTGAACTAGGTAAGTGTTATAGTTATTATGCTTGAAAAAAAAACTGAATTAATTGGTTAATTAATTGCATTTCGTATTTGGTTTTTCAACTGAGACTAATTTATAATATTTGAAGAATTTTTCAAACTATAAAATGTTTGATGAATGAAAAATGGAAGCCAAGAAGAAAAAAATAAACATTTTATAAAATGTAAATGGGTAACAATGAGGGTTATTTAGTTTATAGTTTAGTTCATTGCTCGGCGATTTCTTGTTTTCGTCGTGTTTAATATTTCAGGGGTTTAAAATTTATAGTTTAACCTTTGAATCAAATTTCTTCTTTATATTTCATTAAATAAGTAGTAGTAAAAGATAATTTAATAAATATTGAATGTTATTGTATTTGTAGTTTGTATTTTAGTTTAAAAAAACTTAGGGGATAAAACATATATTATATATATTATGTTACGGTTAAATTCTCTGCACTAAGATACAATTAATTCATTAGAAAAATATATTAAGATACCTTTAAAGCATCCCTCTTTTTTTACTGCAATTATAGTGCTCAAAGACAAACTTAATGTAAATAAAAATTATTATTTTTAAGATTTAACTTTAATATTTATTTTAATAGGTAGTATAATACCTTTACATCGGTTGGGTCAGTTGCAGGCTCAAACGGAGGGTGGTAGTTTCAAGATGCTTCCGCTGTCTCGGTTTCGGCCACTCCTCCCGAAACTGCAAAGGGCCCGACAGGAGTGCCAACTGCTTCCAGTGTGGAAGCCAGGGCCACAAACGCAAGGAATGTTCCTCGAGCCCCTCCTGCTTCCTCTGCAAGGATTCAGGCTCCAGTGCCCTTGGTCACTTACCCAGGTCTGGTCAGTGCGGTGCCTTCAGAGCCGCACTTGAACAGGCAAAAGGCAGCGGACGGTAATTCGCATCCTCCAGGCCAACCTTCACAGATCCTGGGGAGCTGATAACCTTCTAGATCAGCTCGCCCGAGAACTTGGTGCTGACGCGCTCCTTATCAGCGAACAGTATCGGGACAGAGACCCAAACATTTGGATCTCCGACAGCCTCGGTACTGCTGCATTTTGGGCACGTAATACGCAGGATGTCTTGGTGCGGAGTCACGGGCGCGGCCGAGGATTCGTCTGGGTTCTAGAGGAGTGCGTTCTCGGCACCACCGGGCATGTCGTCATTGGTGGCGATTTCAACGCCAGGGCCGTCGAGTGGGGAATGCCTTCTACCAGCTCCCGGGGGAAATACATCCTGGATTTCATCGCCAGGGCCGGTCTTGTCGTCCTTAACCAGGGTGACACACCTACTTTTCGGCGCCCCGGGCAGAAAGGCACGATCCCCGACGTCACCTTTGCGTCTGAGTCGCTTATTCCGAGGATCTCTGGCTGGAGGGTTGTGGAGGACTACACGGGAAGCGACCACCAATACGTCGTTTTTGACCTGCATGATCAGGCAAATCGTCGAGTTTCCGCATCTCGGGAAGGGCCACGCCGGTGGAACACCAACAAACTGGATGTGGTCAAGTTCACCGAAGTCATCTCTCGGGGAGCGCAGGGGAATCCTGGTGAGGCTGGGGCCGAGGCACTAGTAACATCCACGATGGAACTGATCGTCTCGGCCTGCGACCAGTCTATGCCGCGAAGGAAACCCCGACGCGACAAACAACCCGTTTACTGGTGGACTGAAGAGATTGCGGAACTCAGAAGAACATGTTTAAGAACTAGACGAGCCGCTACAAGAGCGAGAATTCCCACAGACAGAGTTCGTAAGTCGGAGGCCTATAAAGCTGCGAGAAAATCTCTCCGCCAGGCAATCAACAGGAGCAAGGCGAATAGCTGGAGGAGACTTCGTGACGACGTTGACTCCGACCCGTGGGGCCTGGGTTACAAACTTGTAACACAGAAACTCGGTGCCCGCTTTCCACCTTCCATCATGGAGGGCGCCACCATGGGGATCATCGTCGCTGCGTTGTTTCCTGAACATCCACAGCGACCGCCGGTTGACTTCGGACGGGTAGAGGACATTCTACTCTTCACCTTCGAGGAGCTGGAAACCTCCGTTCTCTCCCTGAAGAGCAACAAGGCTCCTGGCCCGGACGGGATTCCCAGTGAGGCTTTAAAGAAAGTATTTTCAATCAACGCTGACTTGTTGTTGAGAATGTACAATGCCTGTTTAGTAGAAGGGGTGTTACCGGCTCCCTGGAAAACAGCCAGGCTTGTACTGATCAGCAAGGGCAAAGGTGATCCCGAGCTGCCGTCGTCCCACAGGCCTCTCTGCATGTTGGACACGGCTGGGAAGCTGTTCGAGAAGCTGATCCGTTCCCGCCTGACTTCTGGCGTGGAAGCTGCCGGGGACTTATGCCCCCGTCAGTACGGCTTCAGAAAGGGACGGTCAACGATCGACGCTGTCACCGAAGTTCAGAGAGCTGTGGAGAGAGCCGAGAGCCACCACCATTTCTCCCGCCGAGTAGTGCTTCTTGTTACGCTTGATGTCAAGAATGCCTTCAACTCGGAGAGGTGGGCCGATATGTTGGATGCGCTTCGCAACACTTTTCGTATTCCTGCATATCTGTTGCGGCTCATCGAGGATTATCTACGCTCTCGAAGCCTGATTTATGACACGAGGGACGGAACGCGGACGGTGGAAGTCACTTCTGGTGCCGCACAAGGTTCAATACTCGGCCCGGATCTCTGGAACGTTGCCTATGACAGCCTCCTGAGGTCCGAGATGCCTGAGGAAACCACTTTGGTTGGGTATGCCGATGACGTCGCAGCTCTCATAGCTGCACGCAACGTTGAGCTGGCCCAACTAAAGTTGAACCGAGTCATGCGTGTGGTCAACATCTGGATGTCAGATCACGGTCTCTCGCTTGCTCTCAGTAAGACAGAGATTGTGATCCTCACGAAGAAGAGGATCGACACCGTCGTCCCACTCCGAGTGGGAAGGGAGGTGGTCACATCAACTCGTGCCGCCAAATACCTTGGGGTTATGGTGGACACCAAGTTAAGCTGGAGGGATCAGATCTTCCGTACGGCGGACAAGGCCGCTAAGGTAGTCACTTACCTTAGTAGGCTGGTGGCCAATGTCGGGGGTCCCCGATCCAGCAGAAGACGTCTGTTGATGTCCGCGGTCCAGTCCGTGCTCCTTTACGGGGCAGAGGTGTGGGCAGGCGCTCTAGATAAGGAGTGCTACAGGTTGCGACTCGCCCGGGTTCAGCGTCAAGCTGCGCTTCGGGTGTGTTCCGCCTACCGGAAAGTGTCCGAGCCTGCCGTCCTGGTGGTCGCCGGAGTCATCCCTGTCAAGCTCTTGGCAGGGCAGAGAAAAGCGATTTATCAGAGACAAGGCGAGATCGACAAGGACACGGCAAGAACAGAAGAGCGCTCCCGAACCTTACAGCAGTGGCAACACAGCTGGGAGCACGACACCCGAGGACGATGGACTGCGCGACTCATCGAGCAGGTCCAACCATGGGTAGAAAGGCGGCATGGCGAGGTGGACTACTTCCTCACGCAGTTCCTGACAGGTCACGGCTATTTCAAGTCGTACCTGAACCGGATTGGCAAGACCGGTTCACCGGATTGCATCTACTGCCCGGGCGTTCCCGATGACGCGGAACACACCTTCTTCCGCTGTTCGCGTTGGGAAAGGCCCCGCCTGGAGGCCACAAGAAAACTCGGTGTTTTTTCGGTGGACACGGTCTGCCAAAAGATTATGGAGGATGAGGGCAACTGGGATTGTTTGTCACAGTTCGTCCGGGGCATCCTCCTGGAAAAGAAAACCGATCTGGACCGCGAAGTGGCCCAGATCTCTTGATCGAGCGGCCTGATAAGGAGCGAGCCCCACGGGCGTAAGCCAAATTTAGGCCTAGCCTGACGTAATGTGACAAACAATTCCAGGTTAGATTCCTAAAGAGTAGAGGAGGTTTTTTAGTGGGTAAACCCGTTTTTAGGGGAGCCCCACACTACAGGCTGGCCACCTGTGTGCGTAAAACATTTTTCCGCCTCTCCCTCAAAAAAAATAATAAATAAATAAATAAATAAAATAAATAAATAAAATAAATAAATAAAAAATACCTTTACATCATTGAAAAATAATGTGACTGTTCATGTATATAAGGATAAAAATGTGTATATAGTTCTTTGTTTGTATGTACGAGCTTCACCAAAATATGAAGAAAGTTATTCTTATTGTAGTGTGGACTAATGTCACACATAACGGAATTTTACGGAATCAGATCTTTTTACAGTGAGTTACAAGAAAAGAGTAGATGATAGGAAATAATGTAGAATACTATAAAGTGACTAGGCAAAAGTGGCTTAGGTACTAAATTAGTGTTAGCGATATTCGGTTATTTTTTTTAAATTGAAAAGTCAATTGTCATTTTAATACACTACTTGGCAATGAACAAACTACTTATCTTTGTCAAATCTGACGAAAAATCTTTCCTGGGTTTTAAAATAGTTCAGTATATAATATAAAGTTATCATTACAATTTAAATGCTTCTAGTTTTCAAAATTTTGATAAAAAGGGAAAGACAGTTACCAAATATACTTTAAAGTGCACTAGGTTTGTCCAACATTTAAAACATATAAAATTCCTAGACGTGTCCATTAGGTCTATTTTTCATGTACGTAAAATCAAACTAGATACCAGAAATAATATATTCAGATAAAAAAATTGTTAATTTAAAATAGAATATGACAACTTCAATAAATTTCAGATAATTTTCAAATGGAACCAAGTTTTACTTATTTTAAATCTTTATCCTTCGTGGACCTTGGACAAAAAAAGAATTGTCAAAATACAGAAAAACTAAACATTTCTAACACCAGGAATCAGTAAATAAACACTCAAGATAGCTTTCAAACTAAACACTCAAGACAAGGGTTCAAACTATAATGCTTAAATACTTTGATGAAACTGTATTTCATCATGAAGCTTTGATTGCTATATTAATTAAAACAAAGATAATTCCATTACAAGTAAAGTTTAAGTGTGATAAAGTTGAGTAGGGTATAAGTTGTTTTTACAATTTACTAAGGCGATACTTGTTTTAATCGTATTATACTTTGCTGACCTTGTAATAACTTCCTCAGTTGAAAAAATATCTCTAGTTGTAAATTATTACACCAAGGAGTTATTGCAGGTAAAGTTGTGTTAGTTTGGCATAGGATTAACTAATTCAGGTGGGTTATCTGAGGGATTATAGATTTGGTGGGTGTTTATGTTTGCCGTTCATCTGTGTTGGTGAGTTGCAACTGAATACGAAACTACAGTAGTCTCACTGCGCCGACAGTTGCGACCAAGTCAAACGCAGCCAGTGGGTGGCTAAAGATCCCTAACTCCTCTTTAAGTATTTGTAGGTTGAAAATATTTTTACTAATATGGATTCTTAGCCATTATTTGTTGAAATCACCATTATTTAAAATAAAAATAACGTTGCTTGAAGATAAACATTTAACATAACAGATCTCCATAACTTTAATAATATTAAAGTTTTCATCGCATAAATTGTCATATAAGGGAAAATTATACATTGTTGCAATGTTTAATATTATGAACATGTATTACAAAAAATTGTTTTTGATATAGTTGAAACTTTTTGTAATCCCCAATTGTGAAGTTAAAGGCTTTATGTTTGAAATTAGAACATAAGAGCTGCCAGACAACTCCATTATGCGACAGTGCTGTCCATTTAAGTATTAACACTTACCATGTTGGACCTTTTACGTTACAGCTTTAACTCCAGGTCCTGTTAATGTTGGAGTATCTTTAAGATCAAAGGTTTTTTTTACCCTAATAAATAAAACTCAAATTGAATAGTAATTGAATTGCTGGTTTAAAACTTTACACCAACTATTTTTAACCTATGATCATGCGTATAGGTTAACTTCGCCGTTGTAACTGCTTGTACTGTTAAACCAAATAAAAAATCGCCAGAATGGAAAATTAAAAATTTAACCCTCTCAAAAAATAAATTTGGGTGGATATCAGTAACCCGCATACGAAAGGGTTTTCTATTTTCTCTTTAACTTTTGAATGATAGGTTCTACCTGAAATCTGTGAGACAATCGTTGGTAAAAAAATAGACTCTCTACAAGTTCTGTCCTATAAGATTTTGCTTTATATCACAATCTTCAACCTACAAAAGTGGCGTACTTAATTAAAATTAAATCATAAAAATAGCGCTATTTTATATTGTTTATTTATTTTTATGGCATTTGAAATTTATGAATTTATGATGAAATTTATTACATATCTTGACCTTAACAAGGTCTTACCATGATAGTAGCCCTTTGTTTAATTTCAATATAAGTTTGGCTTGAAAACAATTGAAAAAACACTACATTTTTTTATGTATAGTGTCTGTAATTTAGTTTAACCATGTAAATATAATGCTATATGGCTTTCCCAGTTTTTTTATTCTATTTTATATGTCCTTCAAATTCAGTTTTATCATTTTTCCTGAATATCAACCCCTTCAACCTCAAAAAGAACAATGGTTGACAATTTTCCCATTGTATCTGGCCCCTACATCGGTGCTAACCCAAGAAATAATTTTAACCACCTTAACCCAGAGAATTTTCAAATCAGCCATCAATTATTCTTACTGCGAACAGTGGACTTCTTTAGAGGATTGCTATAGCTATTAAGTTTGTTATTACATTTTCTTTCGATTTATTTAAATCATTGTTGTTGGTGTTGATTGATTTTTTTTAATGATTATTTTTCTACTTTAAGATATTACATTCAAACTGTTAGTAATAAGGAGTACACTGCATTCTTTTGTAAACATTTATGACAAACATTTGCGACAGCATTTTCACGAATCTAAAGCCAACTCTCAAGCCAAAGTTTTATTATTCGAACTGTTATTAGTATTCTGTAACGCTTTAGACTTTACAAACCTTAAATGAATAAGGGGAATTTTTTAATGAAGTTTTTGAGACCCCCCCCCATCCACAATTCTTCCTGTAAGTAATAGGGATCTTTAAGGGCAGGGGGAGGAGTCTACCCCCATTTAAAAGTTTTATTAATCTAGTTTAAACGGATTTTTTCCTTAATTTTATATAAAGTAATCATCCACCATCCCACTGCGTAGTAATCAACAATTTCAAAAATATCGTTCAATACTGTACATATAACTATTAATTCATATCACTGATTGATCTAAATATAACATGGCTAAAATTAAAAGCTAATAATGTTTATCATTATTAATTGCTCTAATAGTGAATAATATAAGGGTGGGTGGTATTCCAATCATAAGGGAATGTGCCATTGATGAGCAGTGTAAATATGTGTTGGTTTGACCATCAAAAGGGTATCAATCATAGCAGGGCAGGTGGTGGGGTTCACCCCTTTGCCTATCAACTACGTCACATCGCCTCTGGGTAGGCCAATGCTTCATGTACTGCCGTAGCAATTGGAGTTCAAAGCGCATGGATGTTAACATTTTACCCTGTTACCGACTGCTTTGATGATTTTATAGTTACTTTTATTTTTACTGTGGTTTTATCTTCATACAATTTGCAATATAAATCATTTTCAATATTTTTCTAATTGGAAAAATTTAAAGTTGCTGCCACTTTTAAAGTCAAATATATATTTTCAGATTTACTATTTTATTCGAATATTTATTCAAAAGTAAAATAATTTAAAATATAATAATAGGTTACCGTCATAGTTATATAGTAATATCACGGTATTAATTACTAACGTATTAAAAATTTTATTAAGTATTTTCTCTTTCACTAATTATAATTTACAAATTATTAGTATTTTTATAAACAAATAAAAATGACTAAATACAGTTTAGTTTTTAGTATGAAAATTTAAACCTAATTCACTTAGGGATAAATAATTTTTTTCTAAAACATTTACGATCGTTTAAAATATATTGAAAATAATTACAATGAAATAAAGTCATAGATTTCAATAATATGTAATGATATATACAGTATTTTGTAAAATTATTAAAATCCATATAGTTATTTTTTATTTATAACTCAGGTTTTATAGTGTAGAATAAGTCAAGTTATTTAAAATAAGTGTTAACATAAAAACTTACAGGAAAATGATAAAATGTGGTTGGCAAACTCCCCAAGGCTTCATTTCTTTACAAAGCGAAACTGTCTAGAAATACTAAAGTCCCTAGGTAAACTTTAAAAGTTGTTCTATTTTACATTATTTGTCTTATCCAAGTTAAACATCAGAATCATCGCTGGAGCATAAATAATTGTTTGAATACAAAATAATAACGTTTATAATTATCTTAAAATAAAAATTCATACAATATTAAATTCATAACAATGGCATTTGAATTTTTATATGATAAAAAAATACTCTATAAAAGTTAAAAGTTTTTTATGTGTTTTTTTACATAATATCTGAACGTTATTTTAAAGTAAAATAATTACAATATAGTAGTAATGTTTACTTTTACTACCGTAAAAGTAGTTTTAATACAAAAAATTATAACATGACAAGATAAAAAGAAAATAATGACGAAGTATTTCTTTGCATTAACTATAAAATACTACACATATTTTAATTTATAAATTTATTATGAAAACTACAATAAATGTAATATGTTCTTAACCATCGTGAAAAACTTATTTATTTAATGTAAGATTCATACAATTTTAATAAATAAGACAATTATAAACAATTTTAGTAACTTTAACTGATATTTTGAGAGTTAAAAGGAATGTAAATATTGCAACGGGAACAGGTTACTGGAAGTACAATTTCAAATGTTCAAAGCTAGCAAAAATGTAAATGATATGACTCTTATCTAGCATGATGACACCGTCCCACATGAATACTTGTTAAAGTTAGTAAATGTTATAAATCGATCAATTAAAAATATAGTCATGTCATTTAAGTTTTTACAGAATAGAAATCCTACTAGGAAATTTAATTGAATGAAAAATTAATAATAAATAAGAGTTATCATTTCATAATTTTACTTGTACTATAAGTATTAGTCGTTTGAAAAAAAATAGCTGGGGTCTAAAATATCAAAATTTGTGTGATATCTGTTTTACGGCCGAGGTGTGCCTGGGTCGTAAAAACGTCAAGCAGGTGTTATGCATTATTTTATTTGATATAGTGCTCAATGTATTAAACAAAACCTGTTAAAAACAGGATTTACAACTTAAAACTAAAGATTTTTTGGCTTCGAAAAATAATATTTGGCATTATTTGCTAATGATGCAGTTTTGATATTAAATTAATTAAAAATAAAACTTATTATCGATACCAGAAGATTGATTTTCTCTTTATAGGGTTGTAAAAACATTTTGTCACCACAACGGATGTATCTGAAATTCCCTTTTCGTAGCATTATGACAGAACACTAATTTTAGACGTCATGATATTTTCATACAAAATTTTAAAGATAGAGAATCACTAGATACGAATTATTAAATCAATTATTTTATATAAAAGCTCATGGTGAATTAGGAAGTATACATTGAAGATGGTGTTTAAATGTCTTAGAAACATTAGTAGAACAGACACATTTAACTCGACAATCTCTACAGTGTGGTAGATTGTACTGTTAAGATGTGTAAGAAGTGTAAGATGCGTCTACTATGTGAAGGATTAATTTATTCAGGTGGGACCACTGTGGGATTAGAGATTTACCGGTTGTTTGTGTTTGCCGTTCACCCGAGTGGGTTGAGTTCAACTGAATACGAAACTACGACAGGTCACACAACTGGCTCATGAGCCTTAGCATCTGTGGCTTTGCTGCTTGGTAGATAATGGCCAAAGAAAGTAAAAATAAAAAAATCTGTCTCGTTGTACCTAAAACTAACTGCAGTTCTAAAAAAGCAGTGAGTGAAAAATGTCCTAAACACTTTCCTCATGACAAATTAATCTAATTCGACTCAAAAAATTAAAAGTTCCCCATGAATAAAATTCGCTTGTGTGATGCACATAACGTAGGCAGGGAAGTATAACACACTAGTATAGCACGACGTTACAATTAGACGTGTTTTAGAGTTTATGTCATGCATTAGTAATTTATTTCCATTAATATTATCACTATCATTTGGCTCCGTTAAGTTTCTATGTAATTAACACAAACAATACATAGTGGAGTTATGCAAGAAAAAATTTAAATAATTACTCATTTCTTTAAATCAGTATAGGCATTTTTAGGTAGGTTTTATTTTTTATATTTATGATCATTATATTTAATAGGTTGTATAAATATATACAGTAAATAAGTAAGCAAAAAACCAGTAAGACCAGTTTTAGATTCGTTAATGTTGATTTTAAATACGAAATTTTTTCATAAATTTAGTCTTTTTCATACAGCAGATTTTACACCATGCACTAATAAAACCTAATGTGTATATTAAAATTATAGATTGATAAATTTTTAGTTCAAAAATATTTCTTTATGTTAAATTTTATACCCAAATTTATTTGACTGCAACTTTATTTTACTGCTATTAGGATCAATTAAAATATAAAATAACAGAATGTAAAAAGCCATATAATAAAAATCTGCATAAAAAAATACAATCTGAAAATATTCTAACCTTTTGAAATATATACATAAATTAAAACCTATTTCAACCAAGGTTGAAATTATTTGTCCCCAGTAACCTAAACTAAATGTTATAATAATATAACCTTATTGAATATAGCCAAAATATTTACATTTTTATTACATTCATTTTCATCAATGTTTTTACACTTGAGGCTACTTTTTTATTTCAATATTAAAGTGTTTATATCATTATGTAACCGAGAATTTCGTAACAAAGATTATGAGTGTTTCATATATTGCAATGCGATGGAATTTTTCCCGATTAAAGGTTTTGGTCCCAGGGAATTATGGGCTTTATATGAATGAGAAATAACCTAAAAAGTACCCAATGATATTTAATGGAGATTCATATAAACGTACATCCAAAAATGTGTGTTAGTTTGATTTTTTTGTAAAAGCCAGATATTTGCAATGAGTGAAGAAGATTTATTAATAACCAACTTGTGTAGAAAGACCATAATAAAATTTTTGTGTTGCTTAGTATCAAAATATTTACCATGAGTATTACTAATCTTACAAATTATTACAAATTGACAGCTGATTTTTACTTCGTCATATAATTATAACAAAAAATTAATCAAATGGCATTCCAATGCGTCTATGAAACTCACAAAAGTGTTTTGATAGTGAAACGGGTTTAAAGGAAAATATTTGATGTTCGAGAAACGACTATTCTGTTTACATTTAAGTAGCCTATGTATTTTGATTTTAATCTAAAACCAGAGTCAAATTATGTTATTGAGTAAAGATAACCCTAAGAAACAGTTAATGAATTAACACAGTTTATTTTTCAGTATGATGATTTAAAGCTAATTCACTTAGGCATAAAGGTAAAATCATTCTTAAACATACTATTGATGTCGTGGTAAGCTCTCTATAGTACTTTTTATTAATAGTTTTTTTTTTTTTTTTTTAATTCGTTAACGAAAATATTATAATCATCAACCCTCAGTCAATGAAGTTCTGGCATCCTGTAAGTAAAATTTAGCAAGGAAAATGGATTTTTAATATTTTGTTCATTGCCACTTTAAAACGTAATATCACCTGCTTGGCGTAATTCAAAGACTAAAAAACATATCGATATATATTTAAACAAAAGGCAAAAGTGCAAACGATTTCGCTAAAGCAATATAAAAATATTAATTAGTTTGGAAATTTTTTAGTGAAGTGCTGGTAAGCATGGAAATTATAATTTTAATTTTATGATTATGGATTTCAACCCTTTAAGCTACTAGTATTATGTTTAATTTAAACAGTCTTCTAATTTAGTCTTTAGTTTAAACATTATTTCTTACATTTAGAAAATAAAAAAATAAAAAAATGTTATGATGAAAATATGTTAATTATAGTCTGCATTAGGCCTATCGAAGTATTAAAACATTCAAATTAATCTGGTGTTCTACAATAAAGCAAATTCTTTGATAACATATGTTAAAGTAAAATTTTTCGTTTGAGAATCTACAGCCAATTAGCCTGCCCGAATAAGGAAAGGCATCATAAGGAGCTTAACAGTTAGTAAGACGGTCCCTTGTAAGTTTGTTTAAGCCGGTCCTGTTATGGCCAAGATTTTATATTTAAATATTGATAAAACAAACAAATCAAATAATAGCTATTTACTATCAGTTTTTTTATATTTATAATGATTTTTATTTTTTACCAAACTCGATTTTTCATGACAGGTTGAATTATTTATGTAATAAGGTTTTACAAAGACATTAAAATGGTTCGTACAAATTATTTACATACCCAGTCTTTATTTAATGATAAATTGTTTAATGATATTTAGTGTTCTAAATATAGTTATACAACTGTAATCACAAATAAATATTTAAGTATAAATAATTCATATGAAAATTTAATAAATGTACTCTATGTTGTTTAAATAAACAAACTTTAATATTCAATTGAATATTAAATAAACAGTTTCTGAATGTAAACCAATTATTAATTAGTATATAATTTTATTTACGTATAATTTATTGCTGTATTATGCTGTGATGCAATGCATTGTAAATTATAATACTATTATTAACATGAAGAAATACGCCTTTCAGAATGTTAAATTGTTTCTGAAACAAATCGAGTTGATTAAAATTCACAGCATTCTCAAAATTTGTTCAACACTAATTATTGAACGTAACTATTTAATTTAGGTCAAATTAATAAATTTTGGATTGCATGAAAAAGCAAGTATGAATGAGATTTTTCCAATAATTCCTGTCATTAATTTCCCATTTACGATCTTTATGTGTCTGAATTTTGTAAATCGGGTTCTACCAATAGTACAGTAATAAGATTAATCTAAACTTTATTTAACAAAATCAAAATCAAAAGTATCATTTTTAACCTTAAGACAGTGATCACAACGAATAAAATATTGCAATTATCCACTGCTATTATATTTTGTTCTTCCACTTGCCCTATGAATTAAAAGTGACTTAAATTGTACTCTTTTACTCTATAGATAAAGCAAACAATATAAAGTCTATAAAGCTAAATTGCATAACAATAATCTTTTTGAGCCTATATAAAAATTTATTTTAAAAGGCTTCAATAATTTATTGATGTTGTGTTTGGTTTACATCACTATATAATTTTTTTTACTATTTTTGACGAAAATCATAAAACGAAAGAGACCTTCAGTAAACAAGCACAACATATTATTTTCAACAATATGATCAATTCATATATTATTCAAATTGGAATAAACAATTTCTAAAAGACTAAAACACCCTTAACCTATTTCGTCACAAATCTCCAAGAGATTAAGATTTTTTAGGATTGAATGTGTTTACATTCACTTTGATGAAATCTTGAATTGACGGCGTCGAATGCTACTTTTGTTTATTTACCAAATAATATTAACTACCTACCCACGGTATTTAAAACTCTCATCGATTTTGTCAGAGTTAAAAGCAATACAATATACGGTCACAAACGAAATTGCAAACATTTAATTGTTGAAACACGCAACGAAAAGTAATACAGAGCTGACACGTGTGCGACGCTGATGGTTTGCATGTCATGATTAACGTATTTAATTTGTTTATGAGTCTAATTTTGAAATGTTCTCGTGTTTGTTCGTGTCTGTGTATTGTATTGTTTTTAAATCTGACAATATCCAAAGGGATTTAAGAAAATCATTATAACTTTGTCGCTTTGACCTGAAGATTCACTACTGGGCTTAAAACAACTGTAGTCCTTTAGATATAGAAAATCGGATAATTTTACAGATCATGTATTTATTTATGCTTTTTCTCAATTTTAAAATATATAATTTTACTTAATATATCCTATATTCTCGCAACTGTATGATATTAATACATATAATAAATTAATAGTTCTTCTTTCAAACTATCGATGTAAAGAGAATTATCTATTTTAGTAAATGAAAAGTAAAATACAACAACATTTTTTACATTATTAAAAATTTTTTCTAGAAAATGAATCAACTAACTACCTAAATGTTTACTTGTAAGAAACAATTAAATTATAAAAAAAGAAAGTTATAAAATTCATTCAGTGGTCGACACGTATTAACATTCTTCTAATAACGATGTATCTATATGATAATAATGATTTCAGTAAAGTAGCTGAAAATAAAGTTATGAATGACGACTGAAAAGTAACTGTTTTTTATTTAGTTTACTCACAATTCAAGGATGCTTCCCCATCCCAATCCACTCCATATAAGAAATTGCCCTAATCAAAATCGAATAACAATCATACGATTATTTTTTTCCTTCGAAATACAGTATTTTTTTACAATACATATTCTGTAATAGTTTATGTATTTAATCGGTTTTTAACTGATTTAGGTACGTTTTTCTTAATTTATCAAAGTAGTTTAAAAAATAACTATTTTAGAGAGTAGTGAACTTGAAAAACCATGTTTTGATCATTGGTAATCGTAAGATGTATAGTCAAGTAGAGTTATTTAGTATTTATGCATTTCAATAGCTACAACGTAAAACAACACTAACCCAAGAAGAGGTTAAACATCAGGATCTCATGGCATTAGTTGACTGCAGGTTTCGATACTCCCACGTTAGTCTTCAAGGGCTACTTGTCTTTTCTTGCTCCCTATATGTAGATGTACTCTTACGACTCGTTTTACAAAGACGGGATGAAAATATTTTTTCAACACTTATTTATGTACATCAACTGGAAACAAATTATAAATGACGACATAAAACACATTATTTTAAGTGATAGTAAAATTAAGTCTAATTTTTTTTACTTATCAATGTGAAATGTTTTAAGTAGCACCCAGTAATTATTACAAGTTGATTTTTAATTGGTAAGTTGGCTGAAACTTTTCATACAGAAGAAAATAGCATGAATACGAGAATATCGATGTCATCTAAAACTACGTTACAACGGTTTCAAGTTTAGTCATAAAGATTTTGCTAGCTAGTACTTAACTTAGCGAATGATGTCTTTCTAGTGATAGAGGGGCACGATACAATTTTGGTGTGATTGATTAGGATTTTAGTTATTTGCTCAAAGTCGTTACGTTTTCATACTTTGGAGGAAATTTTTAAATAGCAAATATTAGACAAGCAGATGTTAATGTATAATACTATTATAATAATAATCTAAATAATCCTGAGTTACAAATAAACTGAATGAGACAGACTTTCGAAATAATACATGCATAATAAGATCAAATTCAGCCCGTTCACTACGCTCGCTCGCCGTCACGCTTACCGGCCGTCAGGTTTAGCTCGTTCGCTAATCTCACTCGCCCTCACCCTCACCGGCCGTCAGGTTTAGCTCGATCGCTATTCTCACTCGCCCTCACCCTCACCGGCCGTCAGGCTTAGCTCGATCGCTATTCTCACTCGCCCTCACCCTCACCGGCCGTCAGGTTTAGCTCGATCGCTATTCTCACTCGCCCTCACGCTCACCGGCCGTCAGGTTTAGCTCGTTCGCTAATCTCACTCGCCCTCACCCTCACCGGCCGTCAGGTTTAGCTCGTTCGCTAATCTCACTCGCAATCACCCTCACCGGCCGTCAGGTTTAGCTCGTTCGCCAATCTCACTCGCCCTCACCCTCACCGGCCGTCAGGTTTAGCTCGTTTGCTAATCTCACTCGCAATCACCCTCACAGGCCGTCAGGTTTAGCTAGTTCGCTAATCTCACTCGCCCTCACCCTCACCGGCCGTCAGGTTTAGCTCGTTCGCCAATCTCACTCGCCCTCACCCTCACCGGCCGTCAGGTTTAGCTCGTTTGCTAATCTCACTCGCAATCACCCTCACAGGCCGTCAGGTTTAGCTAGTTCGCTAATCTCACTCGCCCTCACCCTCACCGGCCGTCAGGTTTAGCTCGTTCGCTAATCTCACTCGCCCTCACCCTCACCGGCCGTCAG
Source organism: Neoaliturus tenellus (assembly GCA_030545055.2). Lineage (NCBI taxonomy): Eukaryota > Metazoa > Arthropoda > Insecta > Hemiptera > Cicadellidae > Neoaliturus > Neoaliturus tenellus. Next base: position 293,823,388 of record CM061531.1, read on the forward strand.
GTTTAGCTCGTTCGCTAATCTCACTCGCCCTCACCCTCACCGGCCGTCAGGTTTAGCTCGTTCGCTAATCTCACTCGCAATCACCCTCACCGGCCGTCAGGTTTAGCTCGTTCGCTAATCTCACTCGCCCTCACCCTCACCGTTTTTCAGGTTTAGCTTGTTCGCTAATTTCACTCGCCCTCACCCTCACCGGCCGTCAGGTTTAGCTCGTTCACTAATCTCACTCGCATTCACCCTCACCGTCCGTCAGGTTTAGCTCGTTTGCTAATCTCACTCGCTCTCACTCGACTGGGACGGTGGCGACGTCCTGTAATCCAGCTACTTGGAGGTCACGAATTGTGGATAGTTATAAGCGATGGCTTGTGGATTCGATACTATCTGGTGGGGATTAACGTCCGCACTAGTGAATACTCTTTAATTCATAAAGACCAGGCTCATAATTAGACCAATTCGTATTTGTGAGGTCGATATTGTGGTTCGGATCCCACGTTTAACTGTAGGTCCCTAGTTACCATTGACTGTTGGGCTATTTATCAACAGTCCTGTCTAGGAGAATGTCGGCCTTAGTAACAAAACTACAACATCGCGCCACTCATCTCTCATTCATATTCAGGTTAAAATACCCACTATGTGAGGTCCCTGTCTCAAAATAGTGATATAGTGATTCATATACATAAAATGGTATATACTTCAGATGGCAACAATCAATTGATAAAGAATTTGAAACATGTACTAAACCAAATAAAACAATAATTATTTAATGGTAAAAGATGTTGGCAAATATAATTTATAACATGGCATGATTCTTTTCGTCCTTTTTCCAATTTTTTGCTCGTTGTAAGAGAAATCTGCAAAAACCGCTAAAGATGAAGAGTCTTGTTGATGAGCAAAATCCCATCATAATTCACATTTTAAGTATGTATAGTTAATCGACACCCTACAGGCTTTCAAAGTTCAATGTTATTCTAATTAATTGAAAAGAAGTAATTAATTGAATCCTTAGACATCTGTTGTAACAACAATAGAATATGTGTTTAAGTTATAAAATAACTGGTCAAGAAGGTCAACTGAATTTTTTATCGAATTTAAAAAAATGTTCTATTCCTAGTTTATAATACACAATATATTAGAACATCATTTCATGGATTTAGGTAATAGAAGTATTTTATTAACAATTAATATGGATATGGTTTATAAGATCTTTCTCTAAATAGTTTTTAAATACAACATAATTTTATTTGAAACCTAACGTAAATAAATTTTAAATTGGACTAGCGTATAATAAATATGTCAAATAAATTAAAGCTATAATTTAATGTTCATCCTTTAAAAATACATAGTAATTTTTGTAATAAAACTCCCCTTGATATGTTGTCATTATTTTAAAGTCTGTTTAAGCCGTACAAGCACAATCATTTACATAAGTATAAGAGTACAAATAAAATAAAATCAAGTGAAAAAATTGAACTTAAAGATGCAGAATTTATCACAAACATTTATACCTTTTACTGTATTTATTTGTTAAAATAAAACCCATTAAAACACCTAACACTAATGCAATCTAAACTAATTTAGGTACTTTTTCATATTGTATTTCTTTGCATAAAAAAACATTAAAGGAAATTTTGCACCACATGCTATACAAACTTGTCCTTTGCTAGGTCTACAAGTTCTAAATCTACCACAAACCCAAACATGGCCGGTTGATTCTGTGGGTTGGCTTACTCTACAAAGGCAAACTAAGTTGGTTTAATTCCATAATTACTATTGTATAAAGTAATCATAATCTAAATTCATTATTACACTTTAAATAAACTCCAATCTATAAATTCGATTTTAATATTTACTCACGGACTTATAAAACATTGTGGTTTTATAATATTGCTATATTTACAACGAGTATTACATTATTTTTACTATCATTTTAATTACAGATGTTATGTACCTTTAAACGTAATGAAAATCAAGTAAAATTGCCGAAATTTATATAAAGGTAAACAATGATAAAAAGTAAAATAGGACAATAAACTAATTGAAATGATATATTTAATAATGGTTGTAAAATACACATTATTTTACAATGTTTGTAGGTTATGAATTTCACAAAATGAATTTTATGATTATTATTGTCTTTTAAATTATTTTATGGGTAAAAGAAAAGTTACATATTAAAAACAGTGTTCGGTTACCAATTATATTCAATTTAAGTCCTTTGTTAAGAGTTAGCGGTATCTGATTACAGTCTTTAATGCTTTCTATGGCAATTGTATTTAAAAAAAAAGGCGACTTAGTGATTTGGTTTATTTGTATGTAAAAGTATAATTCACTTAGCATAGTTAGGAAGTTCTTTGGCACGGATTACAGGAACTTGAAATTCTATGAAATATAGTGTTGACTAAAATGCTCTTAAATGTGATAATCGTAAAATGCCCCCCGTCGCAGAAAACCTGCGTATTCAGCGCTTTTTCGAATTAGCAATATGAATTTTGACAAGATGAACCTGTAAAAAAACTCATTACGTGATCATAACTAGGGAAATAAATGTCCCTTCTTATGATAAATATAGGGAAATTGTATGCAGGTATGCTGCCATGGGGAACACTAAAAGTAGGTTTTTATCATAGTAAACATTTATTTCGACAATATATAGCCATATACTAAGTTTCTTCAATATCTGTCCATAAATAAAAGAATTTACATATTCTCCATAAGATTAACATGAAAAGAGTATGCAGGTTTGCTGCCATTATAAGTACTAAAACCAAGATTTTTAACATAAAAGGATGGATCTCAAGCAAATGAAGCCAAATACCAAGTTTCATACAAAAATATTGGTAAATAAGTGAAATATTAACACATCTTTGTTCTCCATAAGCTTGAAATTGGAGCCCCAAAATAAAATGTACTGTTTTTAGACTTTTTAACATTTCGGTAACCAATGGAGATAGAAGATAGCTTCAATATACTACATTGTGTAGTGTCTACATAATATGTTTTTTTTAGCTAAATTCAGTGGTGAAAATCTAAACTAAAATTTTTTTACAATTACATATGAAAAACGCAAAAACCCCATTTTGGAGGTACTAAATCCCCCAAAACTACCCCTTCCGGTAGGTCGATATATCTGGTTTACGAACTCATCCAAATAAGAGTAGGATTACACATCTCTACCAAATTTGGTCCCTATCAGACTGTTTTTACAAGAGCTATCGTGTCTAGGGACACATACATAAATAAATATACAAATGTATATATATATTACACGGATTTTGCAGATAATAAATATATATATATATAATTACTATTAATTTTGGTCTCTGAGCAACTCAAATGTAACATGGTCCCTGGCTTAGGTCTTACCATGAGACCTGTAATAGCTTATCCCTTATGTTAAATTCGCTAAAGCGACAATGAGTGTTATAACATCATAAATCGTTGTTTTCATGAAAAACGCCTTTACCGTGTATCTAATGAGAAATAAACTATAGCTATATAAAATTAGTAGTAAATTATTTTTAAATAATTAAAAAAAATTGTATTTTACTGTATTTTTTTCTAAATTAGTAAAAAAAACAAAAAAAACTTAAAGAATAATCAACGACATTATTTACTAAAGACAATGTCGTAGAACATAATTAATATGCGTAGTTGTATACTAAATCCTTACATTTATACAATATTAGGCCTAAGTGTATCTTACACATGATTACCTTGTCATCAACCAATCATATAAATTCATATTTCTCAATACTATAGTAAGCAAAATAAACTGCTGACATTCACTATCAGAAAATATTGATCACAATTGATTATTATAGGACCAGACCACTTAGGCCGTAAATTGCTAGTGACGGATGGGAGAAACTCTTTGTGAAAACATTTCTTTCGGGTGAATTAATAATACTTTGTATTCATTTTGATCTGTTTTTGTAAGAAGTAAAGTAATAGACATTATGTAAAGAAGAAAGAATGAACTATTAAGGTTATTAACGATAAACTATAGAATAAACGATTGTATCTAGTTTTACAGTATTTTGAAAAAAATATGTTTTTATACAATAAAAAAATATTTTTATTGTTATATGTTAAAATAACATGTCGAAAGAAAAAAAGAAGAAAAACGGGAAGATATATAGGTAGTAATTAGAAATTCCACATGTTATCAATAAATGTATGTTACTTCTTAATCTGGCATAACCAATATTAAATTTGAATTAGTTTCTTATAAGGGCAAATGCCCCTAATTGTAACATTGAAATATCATTTCCATACCATATCATATTGCTGGTACCTCGCTACGAAAGTTTGCGGAAGATGAATCTTTTATTAATAATATTTAAACAATATCATTTGCATGCACTATTCGCCTAAAAAGCAAACTTTTCAACCTTTTATGAGTGCTTTATTTTGTGTATTGTTTAAATCTATATAGATCTTATAAGAAGCAACTTTTTACAAGAAATCTGGCTATCTGGCGTTTTTTTTAGCTATAACGATCTAGTATTAATGTGTAGGAAAGGGATAATGAGAAAAATTTGTCGAAGTTGAGCCCAAATTTATGGTTAGTATGCTTTTAATATGTTCATTATAAACAATGCAATTTTTAACCTTTAATTTTTTTCTACTATTAGAATGAAATTGAAGCTTCTGTCAGATTCCATTTTACTTTAGCTTTACCATCAGCTCAATAAACCGTCTTTAATCACATTATGTTTATGTTAAATGAATCAATAAACACATTATTAGTGTAAACATTGAGGACTATTGTAAATCATCATACTTTTTATTGAGAATATTTTCTCCTTATTTCTCACTTAGTTGTAAAATTTTCGATATGCTTCTGTTTCCCTAGTATTTGGCATAAACATCTTTAATTTGAACTCTCGTGTATTTTTTCATTTTGTGAAACGCCCAAATATATGTTTTTTTATAAATTCCTCATGCAAAATACCAACTCTTCGTCGACTGCCACACTGTAAGTTTTAATGACTGTCTCATCTTCACTAATGATGATCTTTGACTTTGGTTTTCATATCAAACCAGAATTTCTTTAATCAAATTGATGAATTGTCTATAGAATCTAAATAAATAATACTGTGGGATGCGCTGTATATTCACAAACAATTAACTTTTATTACTCGTATTAAGTTCCTATAAAAGGACTTTTAAGTTTTAGTTTATATCAATTATTTTTAATGTTATATCTTTTTATATTACTGTTATATTTGTTAATATTTTAACTGTATTAGGGAAAAAGCTATATATTTTGTAATTGAAAAAGAGAAACACATTGATTCAAACCACTACAGATAATTTATAACAACCTTAAATTTTGTTAATCGAAGAATTATAGGAAGTAATAAAACTTGTTTATCTTATACTCTAAAATAAGGTCGGTTTGTACGGCGAAAGTAAATTTTTTTACTCCAATAATTTTTTTATTTTTTGGTTGATTATGGGGATTTTGGCCACCAGGAATCGATTGGAGTTGGTCCCATGTCTGGGAAAAATCCGGTTTTCACGCAAGAGCCCTTCAAAGTTCCCATGTTATCCTTATGGAGATTTTTAAATTGAACAAAAATCATCTGATAAATGTAGATATAAACCAATGTGTTACATCTTCAACCTGTGGTTTAGGAAAATTATACCAAATTGCAGCACCAATCAGCCAGTCGAGTGAGGGAAGCGAACGAGCTCATCTTAAAAAGGAAGAGGGCGAGTGAGCGGAGTGAACGAGCTCTGTATGACAAACGAAAGTAATAATTTTTCCGAGCATAAGCTCGGGCTCCCTGGTACTTATATTTAGAGTAAACGTTAAAGGCACCAGCTAAAAAATTTGTTGATTTAGTTTCACCTACACTGCAGTAGAGCGAGCTATAAAGTGACGCATGTTATAAGGAGAGAGTTATGAAAGCAAACGATGCATCGATCGTGGTTTCCAATCCGTTACCCCATAACATCTCACACGTCACATTGGCGATACATATAATATTCGTACTTCATTTATTAATTGGTATGTATAATTGATATTTGGAAATTTGAAAAATGTTGACTAGATACTGTAATTTATGTTATGATTTGGAAAGTTATATATTAAAGATATAAATTACTAATGTAGGATATTTTTTCCAAATTATACTTTTTATACAAATTTGTTTGGTATATTGTAAACAATTATGTGAATAAAACGAAAGAAATGTAATAATAAAACATACAATTTATATTAGATAAAAACCACTATAACCAAGTATTTTATTTTATGCGTCTTGAAAAAATGTTATAAACTAGGATCCAATGTCTTCATAATTAAAAATGAAAAGTGTGCTAGATTTGTGTCACAAAATCAAAATCTTGGCCTATTTATCATATTCATCCAAGTCCTATTTACCTCATGGCATATTCTTTTGGAGAATTAAACATAGGAAACGATTCGATTTAATTTTAAATGCTAGTTTTTCTAATATTTGTTACATAAATTTCATTTGTAAAACTTTGTTAACACGTATATTAAATATGTTTATTATTTAGAACAAAAGCCGAAGCATATCTCTGTAAGACTTCATTGGGGGACGTCCCATAGAGGATGTTTAAATTAAAAATTCCTTAGCCTCTGTCACATCATACATCATTTTAAACGTCTTTGCATTAGGAGTTATTAGCCGCAAACCAGACGTCAAAAGGTTGAGTATTAAGAAAGTTATTGCATTTTTAATTTTGACCCATATGATTTTAATGGAAACTTTGATCGCCTACCATTTCTGTCTGGGTCATCCTTTTTAAGTCTAGTTTGCGGCATTGTACTCTGCTAAGTGAGACCTTTAATTTGATGTACATATCAACCTATGCTTACATTTAAGATTTTCTTCTGACTCCTGGTGGGCCGTCCCCTTGGCAAGACTAAAAATTATTGATAACGTCAAAAGATACTTTGTGTTAAGTTACTATCACCCCCCAAACGATATTTGTTTATCTCAACAAATAAAAAAATTAAAGGGGGGGGGACAGACTTTTTTTACACCCTGTATATAATATGAGGTCGAAAATGTGGATCGGATCTCATTAATTAACAGTCTTGTCCAAGGAGAATGCAGGCCTTAGTTAGTAGCAAGCCTACAATATATCACCACTATATAATAAAACAACAATAATAAAACAAACTATGTCATTTAGGGTAGTTAATATCTTCTTGTGCTCTAATAAAAATTTTAAAAGTACAAACTACTTTTATTTCAGCAATAAAATAAATGTGATCTGATATTAATCATGGAGACATCTCTTAATGCCGGCTCCCAGCTCTACAGTATCGTATGAGTCGTGCTGGACAGTTTCAGTAACCACCGGAAGGGGATGGCATTGTCTTGCGATACCTCCAGAGCGCAGACATTGTAATAAAAATAGAACCACTATCCTAAATGTCAAAATAGACAACTCGAACTCGCTTTATTGTCACAAACTGTTTTTATACATTAATTCTACAAATTCTACAAAAATTCTACAAAAAAAGACCGAAATTATCTTAGTATAACGTAACCAAAGATACTTTGTCACATTTTTGTCACCTTTATGTACTCCTTTCCACAGTAAAAATGTAGTCAAAATGTGTAAAAATGTAGTAAAAATGGAGTCATTGGGTCACTGTGCTTTGTGTTTGTGTTGACAAACTGAGCCATTCATTCGGCGATGGTGGAAAAGCGCATATTCAAGTCTATTTTAGAGCTCTTCAGCCAGAAAAAATGTATTTATTTATTTAATTGGTTTTATGATTAATTTTACTTTACAATATTTTAAAAAGTGAAAAATCACAATGTAATAATTCTATGAAGTGCATGTTTGGAGACTACAAGTACGCTACTGTGCATATATCCCATACTTTATCTCACATTTTATGTTTAAAAGGCAGTGTAACCAAAACTCAAAATTGAATAAAATACAGAAAATTAAAACTTTTTCCTTACTGTGAACTGTAAGCATATTAATATATATTTTGAAATTAGATGAACTATTATGCTTAGAAAGAAAGGCTGTTAACCAGAAAAGTTTCAGCTTTCACTAACACAGCTCATAATTCTTTTCCCGAATGAATTATGGCTTCCCGACGAGTATTAAAGTAGCTTTTAGCTTATCACTCAACAAGGGTTAGGCAATCATGTTTCCTTGTTTAAAATGAGCTTTATATAAATTGAATTTTTCTCATAGTTACTTTATTCGACTGTCTGACATTCGTAAGGAACTTTTTTTATAAAATTCACGTCAGGCCTACACTTGTCATAATTTATTTAAATATATTTTTATCTATTTATTTAAATTTTTCTTAACCATACAATAATTTGTAATCTGTTTTCCGTTTGCCCCATTTGTATCAATTATAAACTTATAAAAAGGAAAAAAATTCCGTTAATTTGTATATAATTTATATTTTTGACATAATTATTTATCTATTAAAAGAAAAATGAGCAAAAATGAAGTTATTTATTAAAACCACTCAATTTAGTTAATGATTTATAGAACCACACTAATAATAAAAATAAATTCAGTCATTTTATGGTTATATAATAAATTATTTGTAAATATTTTTAAAATATATTATTGTTATAAGTTTTTTTTATTTTTTATTTTGGAGCCACCGTTTGGTTGGATGATACAATCGCAATCATTTTAAACCAGAATTTTGGACGTTTAGAAAAGATAAACAGCAGCTAACCAATCTTGTACACTGGCCCTACCTGAATGAATATGTTTTACCGTACTCAAACGGGACTGTGACAAACAAAGATCTTTAACACCTGCATCAGCCAGGGTATTTACTCATAATACAATTTTATGACATTCCTTTTATATGGTTATCCTGTTTCTATGTTTTATCCTTTTTCGAGATAAATGATATGAAGTTTATCTTGCAAACAAAATAATTTAAATTTCTACTGAGCTAAGGAAAGAACGACCCATGAGTAAAGAAACTAATAAATAACGATGGAAAAGCATTTCAGCCACAACTGCAGGTCATATATTTTCCAATACTACCAGTTCAAAGCGTTATTTAACTGTCTAGGATAAAGCTCTAAGCTTCAAGTAATTTTCTCTTTGAAAAGAATAACAATAATAAAATTAAATACTGGTTGCATTTAAGAGTCTATTTTACTGCGAAAGTTTATTGTCTTTTAATAAACTTATTTACCATATATCGAAACTGAAAATAAAACTTATTGTCCTGATAATAAATAAACTAATACAATTAGACAGGTCAATTTTTTAAAATAGCCTTTGTGTATTAAAAGCGTAAAGTATGTAATTGCCACTCTCAGCTGATGCCTCGTACGGCCAAACGTTTCTAGGCAATTAATATTTGCGCTCGTAATCCACACAAGATTTTTCCTACCAACATAATTGCAACAGATTAAATGTAAAATTGTACACCAAATTTCATTTAGGTTATATTCTATTTCTTTCTGTTGGAAGACACTGTTAACTATTAAGCATAACCTCAAACTAAAAAGCCACAATTACTAAACGACAACAATGACCAACGGCTGTGGCATAGTTTGTAATAACAGCTGACTTTAAATTGCTATTTGATTTATCATGCGGTAAAGAACATCGCCTCTCTAGAGAGAAAAATAAATGAAAACCAGAAATTAACTGTTTTGCATATGGTTTACCGGTGTGGCAATGTGAATATTTCCTTGCAGTGGCAGAAAAATATTTTTTTATTAAATGGGGACGATTTAGTTTTTGTAGTATAATATTTTTGTCTTTGAAAAAAATCACAATGGTTAAGTACCATTCATTGAGGGTATTTTTACTTACATTCCCCTGAAAAAATATATTTTTAGATATAAAATTCATACAAAATATAAAGCTTTTTAAGAGATAAAAGTTTACTTAAAATAAAGATTTATCTAAATTTTTTGACATTATTATCTTTCAGTCTGGAGATATTTCTTCTAATATCTCAGACAATATATATTTATATGTAGGATATATGAGAAAAACAGAAGACAGTACATAATAGTACTAAGAGACTACAGCCAAAAAATATTTTAGACTTTAATATTATTTAATCATTTGTAAATGTCCAATTTTAAGATAAGACTTAGGCATTTTTTATCCATTCAATGCGATATCATCAAAAGTTAACAAAAGTGTAATAAAAAACATTCACCCTAATAAGCTCCAAAATTGCCTTGCTAAGATTTCAGTTGCGTACTCAACCGGGGCCAACGTTAACTACGGGCCGGCAGGCTTCCCCGCGCCGCCGCTGTGACGTCACCATCGGAGGCCGGCTGTGCCGTCCTGAACCAACACCTCCTAGAGTAATAAGAGAAGGCCAGACAACTGAAGATCATTACGTCATATAAGTAGGCTGATGTGTTAAATCATTAGTTCCAACTCATGCTTTAGAGGGTGCTGGTTGTCCCAAAAAACGGTAAAACATCTAATCTTGTTTTGATTTTTCGTTGTTTGTAAACAAATAAGTTAGTCATGACAGATGAAACCCCGTCGACTGACACTAGCACATCTGTTTTCTTACATTGTAACATAACAAATCAGCCTACTTATATGACGTAACGAATTTCAGTCGTTTGGCCTTCTCTTATTATTCTAGGAGGTATTGCCTGAACCCTGCTAGCAGCCTGATCTCCGTACATTGTACTCGCGAGTCGCCCCCCTTCCGTTCAGTGACAGCTGTGTTTGACTTAATTTTTAATGCGTTTACACGTTTTAACAGTATTTTTACTTAAGGTAATCGGTGTTGTGGAGGTAATAAGAATAATTATTAAATCCTGTGTCATAAATGCAACGGACGTTTTGTGTACGGAACTGTAAATCTAATTACGATGGAACAGGAACAGTGCATAAATATGTTTTAGGCTTCCGTCAGACGTACATGTAGCTTTAAGAGATAAGTGAGATAAATGTAATCACAGGGAAAATTTTGAACTAACAAAGAATTTAGTTATTTTAGAAGACCACTTTGTTGAGACAGACGTACCGGTAATAAAAAAACAACTAAATCTAAGAAAAAAAAATACTAACATCTAAAACAAACTAAATCTTTCTCAAAATATATAATCCCATAACTAACAGTTTTGTATGGTATATATTTTTTAATTGTCTAACTATAATAATTTTTGCGTGTTATTAATTTTACGAAAGAACGAAAATATCGTGTGAATGTTTTAACTAACATTGTATTAAATCGGGTGTCCATAATGTCTTGCCCTGATAAAAAAAACCAATAGTAAGCCTATGAAAAAAACTGTGGTAAGATAAAGTTTTATTTTTCAGTTTTTACATGTGACTTCTTATGTTTTTTACAGCTACACTCAAACCCTTCTAAACTCAAATAAACTTCTGTGTGTTTGCCTTGGGTAACCTGTAAATCTTTTAAGCGACTTTTTATTTAATTTTTTCAATAAAAATTTCCTAAGTAATGGACGTTTATTTAATTATCGTTTTGCCTTTTAGACTTTCACAATTAAAAACTGAGAAAGAATAAACCTAATCTTTGACAAATCAGAGAACATTAAGAAATGCAGAGAGGTCAAGCTTGGTGAACGAGGTGGCAATTTAATATGGTAATCACGATTGTGTTTTGTAGGGCATATCATAAGTAAATTGCATTGCTGTCATTCCGCAGAGTTTAGGTGTTAATGAATTAACGGAAAACTAAATTGCATTCCTTTGAAAAAAAATATATATAAAGATGCGTGTGCCTTTGAAATCAGGGAAAGACCTTATGACACCACACATAAATACGGTAGACCCTACTTATAAATTGACAGGTGGTTATTATTTGCCTCTATTAAGGCCGCCATCAAGAGTTTATAACCAAATAAAAATTTTTAAGAGAAGCAAACAATTCATTAAACTATTTAATAAACTCACAAAGAAATAAATTTAACGCTATATAATTCTTTAACTGTCAGACCTTATTTTAGCAAGATTAAAAAATTAAGCATCTGTTTGCAAAAACTAATACATTGGCTAAAAAAAAAAAACTCGTAAGATAATTTTCCTCGACCTCATGGTGAAAAAGGTTACCCAAAAAATTAAGCCTCATAATATAAATTTCCGAGATATTCAATAAAAAATAAATAAATACCGGTAAAGAATGTCGCTCAATGTTGTGTTCGTCTGAATTCCTTGTAAAATTCCTAACTTAGTAATAGTGAAGAAATGTGTAAATGTGTAGTTTTCGGTAGTATCCTCTTGATCAATTATTTGAAGAACATTAGTGATAATCTGAATAACAACAAAAAGGCAATCCTAAAGTAAATAAGTTGTCATCACAGTAGGCCCAATACACTGAGTGAAATGTAAGTTTAATTCTTCAAATACTTTTGTTGCGCACAATATAATATTATTTAATTTGCACCTTTCGATTCCCTTTTTAATTCTCTTTAAAATGATATATAATTTGTAAATATCAAATACAATTTGCGCCAGTTAGAGCAGATTATAGTGCTCGACGTCGGGCGCGCGCAATGCTTTGCAATGTAATACCGCTCGGCCGGTCAGCCTCCGCCTGTGACGTCACAGCCATAGCCTGCAGGCCCGTAGTTTACGTCGGCCCCGACTCAACCTGTTAAAGAGTCAGTGACGTAAGGAAGATGACGGTGTGTTCGTCAATACCGTGCGCTGTAATCTATGTATCGGTAAGCGGTTGAAAGTCTTCCGCCCCATTAACTTCACATCACACCGTATCCCCGCCAGCCATATCGGGGAGGGTGTGACTTATACAAAATATGAACAGCCAGCCTTACAGTTTATATTTCATCCATCTGACTTGTAGTCTTATAGAATTTTAAATTTTGACACATGTGATTTTCACGATTGAAAATTGCAAGTTGAAAACATTGGATTGAAAACGCCACCGTTAAAGATTTTGTGTGTAATTTGTGTTTCATGAGTAAAATTAATCGACTAATTTAGTACAAGTTTACAAAATAATTATGAGAGAGTTTTTCCATTCATTTTCAAATGTAAAATGCAATAGGACTAAAAGTAAAATTCGACAGTTATATGTATTATACTTTGTATTTATAATATTTTATTACATATTAATTAAAGTTCGTTACGTGATTGGCATGCATATAAATATATTCCGGTAGTTGTTGTTGATCTTATCATATACATCGCTACATGCAGATGGTGAAAATTGTTTTACAAAAATACCTGACCCATCGTTGCACTACGCCGGCCTCTACCCGCGATTGAGTTATTTTAAAGTAGATAATGAATGATTACTAATCTTCCTAATCGAAACAAAATATCTTAAGCTAACCAAATTTGACACATCATAAATCAATCCAATGGTTGTTTATATAAATTCTCTTTCGTAATTGCCTCACCTTTCAAGTCCAGTGATTCTTTAATTAGGCCTGTAAAAGTAGAGTAGGGTAAGATAGTATTTTAGGTTAGTGTTGGTTATTAAAATGTTAGATAAAATATGCATTTTTGTAGTTATACAGGGTGTCCAGAAAAAACCTTTACAAACTTTTCCAGGTTATTGCGCACGTCAAAATAAGCAAAATAGTTCCTGTAAACATATGTCCTAAAATGCTTCGTTAACCCGCTAGCCACCATTTTGTTTTTTACACTAAATAATTTTTATTTCCGTAACGGATCATTGTATTAAGTTAATATTTGGCATGAACCTTCACTATAACAATACCCATTTTCAGTAAAAAAATGATTTTTTTCCAATGTGTATTTTCAAAATGGCGGCCATTTTAAAAATTTAACTCAAATATCTCAAAAACGGTAAATTTTATAAAAATGTTACAAGAGACAAAAAAGTTAAGGGAATTAAATTATCTAAATATTGATACCAAGTTTGTAAGGATCCAACAACAAATAACGGAGTTATTGTGGTTTTCCTGCAGAAAAACACTGATTTTGCTCTATGATTAATGCGAATTTAGGTTACTTTAAGAGAAAAATCTCAATTACTCCGTTATTTGTTGTTGGATCCTTACAAACTTGGTATCAATATTTAGATAATTTAATTCGTCAACTTTTTTGTCTCTTGAAACATTTTTATAAAACTGACCGTTTTTGAGATATTTGAGTTTAACATTTTAAAATGGCCGCCATTTTGAAAATACACATTGGAAAAAAATAATTTTTTTACTGAAAATGGGTATTGTTATAATGAAGGTTCATGCCAAATATTAACTTAATACAATGATCCGTTACGGAAATAAAAATTATTTAGTGTAAAAAACAAAATGGCGGCTAGCGGGTTAACGAAGAATTTTAGGACATATGTTTATAGGAACATTTTTGCTTATTTTGACGTGCGCAATAACCTGAAAAAGTTTGTAAAGGTTTTTTTTGGACACCCTGTATATGTATATTACCATTATTTATTTCGACCCAAATGTTATTAGCACGAGATTTTTATTAAAATTAATACAATATAGTTGATACACATCATACGTAATATACTGATAGATTATTGAATAAACATATTATTATAATGGTCACATTAAAATCAGATCATTACCATAATCAATACTGTGCAATTTAAATGAACATTTTTAACATCTAAACCATTATGACTGAAAATAAATTTAAATGTTTTAAAAATAAGTGTGTAAAATGAAGTATTAAAAAAGGATTATAAATCAAAATCGTGATATGTATTGCTATTTGATATTTCGTGTTTACTTTGCGATACAAAGATATAAGAGTATCATATTTAATTACAATATACTGCCAATATATCAATATTACATAAAGTATAAGTATATATATTGAACACTTAATTAGAATTACCTTGTTTTCCCGTCATTGCTAATTATTAATAGGTTCAGAAGACTGTAAGTTTAATCCATGTTAGTAAGTAGTAAATAACTTCTTTATCTGTACGAGCAAAATAATGTTTTGGCTTCTGAACTTATAAAATCAGGTAAAGTATTTTTTTAATGGTTTTATTTTTAATACTAAATTACCATGCATAAAGAGACATTAGTTATCAACGAATAAAGATTGTAATAAATAAATATATATGATCGTATTTGTATCAAAATAATTTTACCTTAGTAAATATATCAAATAGGACGAACAGGGAAGAATATTAATGTATAAATTCTATTAAAGAATAATATCATCCAAACAATTGTTGTGTTAAGTTAATAATATTATAAAGAAAATAGTATTTATTTTACTCTAATGGTAAAAACTAATTAAGTTTTTGTTGATAAGTCCATACAAAGAAATCGTTATCGTGCATGATGGATAGTAAGTGAATGAAAAAAAATAATAAACAATATAATATTGGTTAAACATTCTAGGTCCAAGGACCAAAGTCATATTTCTTCTAACGTTGCGTATGATATGCTGTAACTGCTTCTGTCAGTTACCACAAGAAATATTGCCATATATTTACTAGTTTTACCATAAATTGGATCACTATTTAAGCTGTACATCCCTTAATTAAACCTCAAACATAAAATATGTATATTGAGAAACCGAGTAAATAGTACTCATAGTTTAAAAAGTTTATAAATAAAAATATTCAAAGGGTCTTTAAAATTCTTCAAATTATACTTTTTAATTTATAATACCTTTGTCAAAATATTTACTTTTTCATATGTGGTTTATAAACTATCATATTTAAGCACTTCCGTATTAAAAATAAATTAATTCAATTAATTGTATAATAATTATACCACTTAACTGCTGCTTACAGTTTACCCTACTTTTCACTGCTTATGAAGTTTGTATCAGAATAAAAATCAACAAATGTATTCATATTGCAGTTCTTTGCATCTGCACCCTTAAAATTCCACTAGATTTCACTGACTGCTTTAATATTTTAATTTATTTATTACAAAATTGAGGAAACAAATAACCTAGTAAGAAAACTTAATTTTTCAACTTTAATACTTAAAGATTTTAAAAGTAGTGACAAAGCAAAATTACCCTCGAATGATGTGTACCTTCTATAACAAAGATCATACTACAATATCGTACTTCTTTCTTAATAAACTTGCAATAAAATACGATATTTAAATATTACCCTTTAAAGTTTTAGTTTACATTACAAGATACAATTAAAAATCGATGCCATCATTAGCAAAATTATATAAAATGTCTGTATGAATTCAGTTTTGTTTGGAATTTAAAGTTTAACAATACAATTTGCGCTCTGTTAAGACTGTCCGTTTTAAGCGGATGCACTAATAGTATTGACATGTGGAGTAATAATGTAAGCATCAAATGTCTATTATCGCCTCTCTATTTATGGTCTTAAGCCCCTCTACAAGGCTTTGAAAACATGCTAGTAGTTTTGCATTTTTATTTATTGTTATTATTTATTTTTCTGTATGGGAGGGAGAGGAAGTGTATGAGACATAATAGTACTGTGAAACATTACGCTTTAAAACCTCCTCAGCTCCAATTCTAGCCTGAATCAGCCTGGCCAAAAAATCCATTAGTTGTTTGGTCTATGTGTCTTAGTATTGAATTACAAAAAATAATTCAATAGTTTTATTTCATATCAAGGGAGTCCCTGAACCAAATTTTTATTTTATCTTACCGGTGATCTTTTGCTTAGTTTATGTTTCAAACAAAAAAATGCCTCACCTTTGTACTTTTAAAAAGTTGAAAAATCGGAATATTGTACAAAATGGGTGTAATTCTTTAGGAAAACGTTGTATTGCTAAAATATCTTTGAATATTTATTAAATTACAAAAAATTACAAAAAATCGCTTAAAATGGTAACATAATGCTTTTGCATTAAACTCCAAATATGTTACGATATTGAGTGGAGCGAAAATAGAATGGTTAGAAATTTTGTTTTTATTTACAGTTATCACTCATTGGATCTCTCATTGGATAGGTGCAGATTACCGTTTTAAAAACAAATGTAACATATGTTTTGTAACTTTGCAAAAAATTCATGTAATAATTTTGTTTTGTTTTGTTTTACCAAACTGCTTTTTCATAATAAAGCGTTGTTTACTAGAATTTTGAATTTTTAGGAACTGTATATAATATGCATTTTATTAAAATATTAGTGTAACGTTATCTTTAAACGTGAGCTAATTTAACGTACACTTTAATTCAATACACTTTAACTCTGGGACGATATCGACTTGTAGTATTTCTGTGTTTTGACTCAAGGTCATCACACTTTAACTCTGGGATGATTTCAACTTATAGTATTTCAGTGTTTTGACTCAAGGTCGTCACACTTTAACTCTGGGGCGGGATCGACTTGTAGTATTTCTGTGTTTTGACTCAAGGTCACCACACTTTAACTCTGGGACGGGATCGACTTGTAGTATTTCTGTGTTTTCACTCAAGGTCATCACACTTTAACTCTGGGGTGATTTCAACTTATATTATTTCAGTGTTTTGACTCAAGGTCACCACACTTTAACTCTGGGACGGTATCAACTTGTAGTATTTCTATGTTTTTACTCAAGGTCATCACACTTTAACATGTAACTTTAAGGTAACACCGAAACGGTGCTACCTAGCTTAACATTTTCAAGTTTCCCAAGGTCATCGCAGTTCCCCCACCACTTCCCATATACCTAGAGTGCGCGGGGCTGGACAGTCAGTCGCTCGGTGTCTGTCGTAGGGTGCGCATCGCGGTTGCAGTAATGGTGAAACGCGGGAGTTGTATCGGTTCAAGGTCACTCGAGCGGTGTCACATGACGGTTTAGGCAGAGTCACGTTGCAAACTTTGAGTTTCCTCGGCACTTTTGCTGTTTCTCGTCTAATTTCGCTCCAAGTCGTCAAGGTCATTGAAACCTGACTGAAACTCGGAGCGTAGTGCGAGAAACAGCAAAAGTGCCGAAAAATTTTAGGTTTCGGCGTGACCTTGACCTTTGTGACATCGATGACGTCATAATGGTGACGTAAGGGGTGATGACGTCATCGCCACGTCATTTCTGCAACGTCATGGGTGTGACGTCACAGAATGACGTAATTGGTGATGACGTCATCGATTGCGTCATCAATGACGTCATCGATGACGTCATCGGTGGGGTCATTGACCTCGATGACGTCATCGCTCAGGTGACCTTGAACTGAGCCAGCTCCCGCGTTTCTCCACTACTTACAAGTATAGTTCAATTATTAACTAGAAGAAAGCTTCTAAAAGTGCTTGCAAAGCTAATCTGGTCTTTGTTTTGTTGCATGACTTTGACCAACAGGGCAAAGTAAAATAACCATACCCTATAGTGATATAGTGTTCCTGAAACCACACAAAAGTACAAAGCGTTTTACTTTGCTTTGACACTTCATTATTGGGCAGCAGCAAGTTGTACATAATTTTCCACATAAAAGTAAGTTTATAATTATTTTTTAATAGAAATCAGCAGTAAAAGCTATTAAAGGTGTTAGAAACAAAAATTATTAGTTACAACACCTTTGTATTTAACAGTTACATTTTGTCCTAACATGAAATTTTTTTATTTTTTATTGTTTTTTGTGACTATCAACGCGTGGCATTTTTGACGTTTTGAAGGGGAACGGTCCAAACCAGAGTTGTGTTACTATCTAGCATCGACCAGTTGTTAGAAAACATCATTAATTAATAGCCCAATGACAGATGGCAATTGGGTCCGGAATCGATCCTTTAAAAAGCTACTAACTTTCCTCAGGATTGAACCGGCAACTTTTGGATTTAAAGGCAAGCACTATAACCACTCACCCAGGCAGTTTTTTAGAAATTTTTAAAAATGTTAACATATTAAACGTAATAATAAAAATAAATTGAATTATTATAACCATCAGGAAAAAATAACTCATAGCACCACTTTTGTGTTTCATTAGATTATACAACGCATTTAACAAAATCGATTGACAATGTTACCTTATGGGGAATTCACATCCTTATACATAGGTTTCAGGGAGTTCACAGTAGACTACAGTAAGCTACAACACAATTAAACAATTTCACTAATATGTGTAAGCAGTATAGGGGAAAAGGACATCTAGCAAAAATCATGGAGCTGAAACAAGTGAAAAATTAAATACTACATAAAATTGACATTTGATTCAACATTTTCACACAGAGTTTACAGAGTGTATGATAAAAGAGTTTACACTTTATTATAATCACTTTAGGAGTTTACCGATTCTGAAGGTTTAAATAGTACCTCTACTACATTTATGCAACGATCATACTGTAAAATAAGTTTAAAATTAGTATACCTCACTGAACAAAATGTTTTATTTCTATATACTGTATTTCATAGCTACCTTATTGCATATTAGGAACAAGGTTGAGAATTCTGTGTTTTACGAAGTGTCAGAGACTATAATGAGGGTTTGATGATAGCATAAAATCTCCTTCTTACCTTGCGGTTGCAATTTTAATAAATACTTTGTAGGATAAATGGTTTTATAATTTTTATGGTCCAAGAACTAGTAATTTTTTATATTATTAATGCAACTATTACTTAATAATTGAATAATTGATTAAATAATTTAAAAACAAACAACACAAAGTAGTTTGTATAAATATTATTAGTGTTAATCCCTTTAAACAAAATATTTATCATTATTATTACGTGACAGCTATGCAATTTCACCATGGAACCAAAGTATTAAGAAAATAATAATTAAAAAACTAAACTTTTAAAATACTAATTAAAAAAACTGATTAAAAATTTAGTTTTCTGGTAAAATGAATAATTTAGCATAAATTGGTCGAAGGGTGTGGTTTGCTGGTTATCCCGGTGCACTATCAAAGGCTGTCACGCTCACCTATACATTATGTCCACCGATACCGCAGCTTAGTGGGAACAAACCGGCATTACGCGGAAGGCCAGCCTTATCTTGACATATTAATTCTCACCTGCTCTGCTGGTCACGTGACCTAGCCCAACAGATAACTGATTACAGGGTGTCACAGAGGACATTTTAAAGCACAACTAGCTCTTATAAAACCTTGCAAATTAGAAATTCGCAAGATTTTATTTTGGGTGTTTCATTAATTGACATACATGGGAGATTTAGGGGTTTCAAAACCACAAAAATTAATAGTATGTAATGTGTGATTATAATATCTTGAAAAAAATGTAATATAATTAAATGTGTTATAACACTTTGTAATGAATATTATAATTTTTCTTAAAAACATATTTGTTGCTTCAAATTGTTATTAAAATCTAAAAAATATTAATTTAAGTTGCCACTTATATTATTAGCATATATCTTATTGTTTTTGAAAGAATTTATATCTATTTTTAAGAAAATAGTAGTTCTCTTTTGACCATTTTAAGGCTTTTACTACATTTGTTACCTAGCTTTCTTTTTCACAATTAAAAATATAAATATTTCAAGTATAGATAAATGCATTTTTACAAACTAAAAAAATTTAGGTTTTTATAAACCTACATGTGTACTATATATTATTGGGCCAGTGAAAAGTTTAGTTAATGTAGATATTTAATTCTAAACATTGGTTTATAACACCACGAAACAATATTTCAAGCTTTTATTCCAAAAGTTTATGAAACCCATACAACGAATTCAATATTGTTAAGAAAGAAAAGTTTTCCGTAACGGAGTTTGTTCTCGTGAAAATTATTTATTTCAATGTTGAACTTTTAAACACTTTCTTCGAAAGCTGTGTTTTTAAGGTTTAGATTGAGAAAGGAAATACTGAAGGAAATTCACACTTTTTACGGCTAAGGGTCACAGACCGACACTTACTGTTGCAACACAGCATATGGACATATTGATACGTCAAATACGTATTTACATAAAAAAAAACTTATCACTAATAAGAATAATTTTTAGCTTTATCTATACTCCCAGAGAAAAACGCTTTAAATTAAAACTATTTTCATATAACAATCAATTATCAGTTATACGTGATGAAAATCATACTATCGATTTGAGAATACGGAAAATGTTTAAGATTCATAAAATAAGTACCGATAAATATACTATCTCTAAATAATTTTTTTCCATTATTATTTCTTGGGTGAAGAGAAGGCTAAGTACTATAACATTTACAAGATTTAATATAAAATATTACACATTTTATAATATACTCAAGGTGTTACTATTATTTTATCTATATTGTTACATATAACCGAACGTGTAGTAGTGCACCTTATAGCAAAAATATAAGACGATTTAGTTTACTGTAGTGTTGTCTCAAAATAGAGAATTGCCCGTTCATTATTAGTGTAAAATTTCTGACAATCGTTATATGTTACTGAATTGTATGTGTAATTAATACAATAAATTCTAAGGCCTGATCTTCTAAAACGAATAGCCAAAGTTTCCATTAGGGTGTTCACCCAATGTTAATAATATATTATTAGTAGTGGCAAAACACCGGTTCTGCCTCAGTTCAAGGTCACTCATTTTTTTTGGGTTGGAAGTGGCAGGTGTGGGGTTGGAAGTGTGGGGTGGGGTGACAGTGATGGATGGGTTTTGGGAAGTGGGTCAAGGTCATTTGGAGGGAGTTTTAAAAAAGTGGGAGCCGCAGGGGCTGGGGGTGGGGATGGGGTGGGGCGGCGCCGGGGCGCGGGAGGTTTTCGTTTATTTTTAAAATTAAATCAAAATGATAGTTGCATGAAAGGAGAGCTCCTAGGTGTTACAGTGTGAGTCGATACAGTAGAATGAGACATGTGTCCAAGGAAGAACGATCATATAAACCCGGTAATATAGTGAATAAGAATAATTGGATAGCGTCGTCAATAGGTGTAACAAGATTGAAATGTTGATACTGCAGCATGTCAGTTAAGACAGCGTGCAAAACAGTATCAGTACAGTATGCAGTGTTGCACAGGCTAGGTTTTGCAAAGTACAACGGGTGAAAACTGTAGTATTTCTTAAGCTTAGCCAATGTAGTACGCGGTTTAGAAATTGTGGAGTTAGATTGTTTCTGTAAAATATGTTTTGTGCGTAAAAGTTTTAGTTGTAAAGAGTGCGAAGCCATGATAATACACGAAAGGGAGATGTGTACTCTCCGACAATCGGCGAGTATATGACCGGCGCCCGCGAGTGTGTCTGAATATATAGAGACTAATTAGCATAATAAGTGCAAACATATGTTAGAGTAAAAAAGCGTAAGTAAAAAAAAAAGTGTTAGACTAGGTGTTAGAGACTTGCGGATAGTTGTTCACTGTTGCCCTATCGCCACTATAATGACGCGCGCGCGGTACCGATGCCCGTTTTATAGGGGTTGTGTGCCCCCCCCCCCCCAACCCCTCCCTCTCAGAGGATGACATAAAAGAACAGAACTTCGGAGAGCTCAGTTATTTGTCGGGCGGCGCCGCGAAAGGTTGTAGCGGGGGGAAACATATAGGCGAAGAAAAGTGTCGGTAGCCGCAGAAGTTAATTAATTATTCAGGTGCAGGATTGCAAGTAATGTTCCGTGCACGAATAAGTAGGAATACAATTGTCAATTGTACAGGTAAATCTTGTACTTTAGCAATAACTATAATATTAGACGGTTGTAAAGTGTATGACCTGCTGGTGTGCAAGAAATATCCCGTGCATGACTAAGTGGGATTACAATTGTCAATTGGACAGGTAAATCTTGTATTGTAGCAGCAAGTATAATAGTAGACCGTTGTAAGGTGTATCACCTGCAGGTGTGCAGGAAATGTCCCGTGCATAAATATAAAGACTAATTAGCATATTAAGTGCAAACACATTTTAGAGTAACAAGCGTTAGTTATAAAAGCGCAAGAGACTAACGGATAGTACCTCACCCGACCGATTCCGCCACCGAAATGGCACGCGCGCGGCAGCAACACCCCTTTTTATGCGATTGATGAGTCACGTGCGACGCCCCTCCAACCCCCTCCCCGAGAAAACCGCATAAAAGAGCGAGGTTTGGAAGAGCTCGGTTATTTGTCAGTCGGATGCGGCTACGGTCACAAGAGTCAGAGGAAGAGACGGATAATTTAAAAAAAAGTACCGGTAATCGTGGAAGTTAATTAATTAATTATTCAGTTGTAGGATTGCAAGTATTGCTCTGTGGATAATCAAGTGGGGGGACCACAACTGTGATTGAACAGGTAACTATTGTAGTATAGCAATAATTTTAATATTAAATGGTTGTAAGTGTATAAGCTGCAGGTGTGCAAGAAATGTCTCTCGTACTGTAGCAATAATTATAATAGTAGACGGTCAGCAAGTGTATTCCCTGCAGGTGTGCAAGAAATGTCTTGTGTAATGTAGCAATAAGTATAATAGTATATGGGTGTAAGGTGTATTACCTGCAGACGTGCAGGAAACATAGCGTGCACTATTGCACAGGTAAATCCCGTAGTGTAGCACTAATTATATTAATATGACCGAGAAGTAGCGGTTAGAGTTTAAGTGTTGTTAAAGTAAGAGAGTAATTTGCATAGTAAGGAGGAAACAGGTGTGTAAGAATGGAACCTGCAATTAATCAGTGTGAGTTTCCTGCACATGATGTTAATTAGCATATTTAGTTTAAACAAAAAAAATGGAAACTCGACGCGAAAATAAAATTGAGATCTATAAAATAACTAGTGTAGTGTTAAGAAATAGTGTAAAAATAATTAAAATGTTAAAATAAATCGTGTGTTATAGTACTATATGGTATGAACTCACGGATTGGTTGTTTACCGCTGGGGTGTCAGGTCCTTATATGGGATGCGCGCGAGTTTCCCGTCGTTTATATACATGCGGATGGTTACCCATGCATGACCCCCCCCCCAACCGGACCGGACCGGAACCCCCCCCCCCCCCCCCGACGTCACAACGTCTTGGGTGTAGCGTGTAAGAAGTACCGACCAGGCCAAGGATTATGAGCATAAGTAATGCATTTCCAAACAATAGTCTATTGTATGTTAAAAACAAGTTGCGTGTTTCGGCGGCCTATTTCCGTTGGAACTATAATTAAGCGGCGGAAGAGGGTGGATAACAATCGACGATAATTATGCTGCCACGCGATGGGGAAAGCTGCGGATGTACTTGTCAGCGGATGTAATTTGATGCTATCTAATGCAAATTGAGAGATACAAGGCTCCACCTGCGTTTTGGCCGACCCACATGTAACAAAGCACATCCGTTTGGAATTTTCCATTGACGTTGCTGGAAGGTTCCATACCCCCTTAAACCCCTAAAGGCCCCACACCACTCTGGGAACCGAGAACCACCCCGACGACTATAGCCGTCGCAGTTGGGCTCGGAACTCCGGACGCGGCAGTCCGACCCAACTCAGAGGGCAACTCAAATGTATAAGCGGCCGATATATATTTGAGTTACTCTTGTTGTTAGGCTATTACTATTTAATATTTCTTGTGTGTGTGTGTGTGTGTGTGTGTGTGTTTATGCAAAGTGTTATTTGGTTTTAGTCTTAAGATGTGTTAGTTTTAAGGTTTAACTTGCGCATTGCGATGTTAGCATTAAGGTGTGTTATGGTATTATCTATGTTTAAGAAATGTGTTTTTAATTTTAAGTATTGGTTTATGGTGTGTGTGTGTGTGTCTGTGTGTGCGCCTATGTCTGTGTTCATATGTGTACTAATAATTTCCACAGCTAGCTGTTAGGATGGGTAGATTAAATTAAAATGTAAATGTAAATTGGAGAAGTTCCATTGAACTTCATTAAATATGGGTGGGACATGCGCGTTGTGCCGTAGGTAGCGCATATTTTTATTGTTTTTGATTTTTGTTTTTAATTTTGGTCAGGCAAAAATATGTTTGGGTGGGTTTAGATTAAGGGTGGGAGGTTAGAGTTGCGTCTTGCACTAGCTGTTCCAGTGTCCCTAACTACCACATGGTCAAGCCCAGTGCCAAATGGCCCGAGACTGGCCGCCCGTATCACAGCTCACCAAACTGGATCGCCAAAGTGCGTGCGGGCAAAAAAAAATTGGGATCCCTCGCAAGACGTAACTTTTTGGGTTGGGATTGGGAGTGTTTGAGGAACACAGGGTGGTGGAGACGGTTACAGCCGCCTCCATCATCTTGGATCATTATTATTTTTTGGTGACCTTGACCTAAATCCACTCATGCATAACCCCCCCCCCCCCGACGTTACAACGTCTTAGGTGTACCGTCTTAAGTATAATGTCTTAAGTAAAATGTCTTAAGTGTATCGTCTTGACCTTGACCTTGACCTTGAACCCGGCGAGCCCCCCCCCCCCCGACGTCACAACGTCTTAGGTGTACCGCCTTAAGTATAATGTCTTAAGTAAAATGTCTTAAGTGTATCGTCTTGACCTTGACCTTGAACCCGGCGAGCCCCCCCCCCCCGACGTCACAACGTCTTAGGTGTACCGTCTTAAGTATAATGTCTTAAGTAAAATGTCTTAAGTGTATCGTCTTGACCTTGACCTTGAACCCGGCGAGCCCCCCCCCCCCCGCCAGCCAAGTGCTAACAAATTTACTTATAACTTGAGAACGGTTTGCCAGAATAGGGCAAGCGATACATCATTGGAAAGCTCTAATTAGGAGTAATATTGTAGTAAAGACGGAATTAAATTATTTTCTTTTAATAAAACTTTATTATTAAAAGAAACCCCCACTCATTGACTTGCCTATATAAGAGTGTCGTGGTTTGCATTGGGACATTCTTTGCCAATAATAGCTAGAGTGAACATGTCTCCCCGAGATGCTCCAATATTTTATAAAAAATGCACAAAAGTTGAAGAAGTATTGGAGGTGGATGAAGAAATCAATGAAGAAAACAATATACAAAACGATGTACAAAACGATGAAGAAAACAATGAAGAAATTGAAGAGCCTTTGTTAAGTGAAAATGTTGTAACAAGAATATTTGTGGATCCAAATTCTCCAATGGATATTATAGGAAGGTTTGTAATTGAAGTTATGACATGGATAGAAAATGAAAGATTAGTAAACATAGCATCTCCAATTTTAGTTGATGATAGACCCACCTTTGGTGTATATTGGCGTAACAGTGATCTGTTATGGCTATGGGCGGAGGCATATGTGGAGTATTTGCAATTGGAAGAAAATATAGGGTTTAATCATTACTTTTCAGCTTTAGTCTTAACCTACTATTTTTAACATCTTACTAAAAATCTTACCACCCCCCCCCCCCACTACAACTGGGAGGTTATAAAAAGGGAGCAGTAGAGAAGCATTTCATTTCGCTGCTAAATTTCAAAGAGTAAACATCAACAAGATGCATCAATGTGAAATTTGCTTAGAAACCTTTCATGATAATATTTTACTAGAAATACACAAAGAGTTATTCCATAATAATAATGAAGATGTAACAGAAACCGAATATGAAGATTTAAAACTATATGGAGAAGAACAACAAGAAGAACAACAACAAGAAGAAGAACAAGAAGAAGAACCATTAGCAGGACCATCTAATGCTATACCGAGTGTAAAAGTATTTGCTTTAGCAGGTAGAGTAGTAATGCATCACAAAATTCAAAATGAAAAATTGGAATTAGAGCAGTTTCTTAAAGAAGCAAGAATAATTGTCAGTAACACTATAAAAGAAGAACTACAAAGATTAAACTTTATTAAATTTGGCATATTATTATATGCTATGTTTATTAATGCAGATGAAGAAATGTCTCCTAGAGGATTTATAACAAGAAACCAAACAATTATGGCTACTTCAAATATTGATTAGATAGTTGAAGAGTGTTTTGATGAAATTTTAACTAAAATTCAAGAACATGAAGGAAGAGGATCAGGTTGGAGTTTGCTTAGTATTGAGGGAATGGATTTAAGAATTCACAAACATGGATACGGGCTTATGGGAAGCAGTTACATTCCACTGCCAAAGAAAATACAGGATACAAAGTCATGTATAAATGTAAAAAATGAAGATACAGAATGTTTTCGTTATGCGATGACATCAAAATTTGTAACACCTAAAAATGCAATAAGACCTAGCCAAGAATATAAAACCAAAGATATAGGTACAATTTTCAAGGGTTGTCGTACCCAGTAGCATTGAAGGATATTACAAAATTTGAAAAACAAAACCGTGGAACATCTGTTAATGTGTTTGGTTTGGACAGTTCAAATAAAGTATACCCTTTGAAGGTTGTAAAGAATGAGCTTGCAGACCACACGGATTTATTGCTAATAACGCAAGGAGATGTTTCTCACTATGTATATATAAGGAGTTTTGAAAGGCTTGTTAGTAAACAATTATCAAAAATTGAACACAAGAAAATAATATGCAAAAGATGTTTTAGTTTTAAAGAAGAAAGAATATCAAACAGAGGATGGATACGAGAACATCAGGAGCTATGTAACAACAACTATGAAGCCAAAATAATATTACCAACACCAGATAGAGCCGAGCTAAAATTTGAAAAGATATCTCATCAGTATCGTATCCCTATTGTTGTATATGCAGACTTTGAATCTACACTTGTTCCTATTGAAAATGATGATGATGGAGCCAAGAAAAGTGTTAAGTATCAGATACATGATCCAAACAGTTTTTGTTTACTGATTAAATCTACACTGTCAGAAGAGCATTTAAATAAATATGATCTAACATCAAAACCTGTCATATATCGTGGTGAAAATGTTTCTAAAATTTTCCTTGACCACTTATATGCAATAGCAGAAAATGTACAAAGATTGTACAGTGATATTGTACCAATGATACCGATGGATGAAGAAGAAGAGATTCAATATGAAAATTCAACCTATTGTTATTTATGTAAAAATGAATATACTATGGAAAATCACAAAGTACGTGATCACGACCATTTAACAGGATATTATAGAGGTGCTGCATGTAACAGATGTAATATTAACTATCAAATTCGCAACTTCATACCTGTAATTTTGCATAACCTTAGTGGTTATGATTCACATTTTATTATACCGGAATTGGGACGAGATGATGGAAGAATTGATGTGATAGCAGAAACCACTGAAAAGTTTATTAGTTTTAGTAAAACGGTTGGAAATATGAAGTTACGTTTTCTAGACTCTTACCGTTTTATGCCATCTAGCTTAAGTAAACTTACTGAAAACTTAAAGAAAGAAAATTTAATAGAAACAATGAAGATTGTAAGTAAAGATAAATTGGACTTGGTTCTCCGCAAAGGTGTTTTTCCCTATGATTATATCGATTGTTTGGAAAAATTTGAAGAAACATCACTTCCGCCAAGAGAAGCCTTCAAGAGTAAGTTGTATGAAGAAGACATTAGTGAAGAGGACTATCAACACGCTTGTAAAGTATGGAATGAACTAGGAATGACAACATTGGGAGAATATTCCGACTTTTATGTTAAATTAGATGTGACATTACTTTGTGATATAATGGAAGAATTTAGAGATACCTGTTTTGAAGCATATGGATTGGACCCACTTCATTCTTATACATCGCCTGGACTAGCATGGCAAGCTATGCTGAAAGAAACAAAGTGTAGACTTGAACTTATTACAGATATCGATATGGTTTTGATGATAGAGTCAGGTGTTCGTGGAGGATTGACGCAAAGTGTAACTAGACATGTAAAAGCTAACAACAAATATCTCCCAAACTTTGATACATCACAACCAACAACATTCTTAGGTTATTTTGACGCAAATAACCTATATGGATGGGCTATGTCAAATCCTCTTCCATATGGCAATTTTAAGTGGGCAAACCCAGATTCGATAGGCAATATAATGGACATACCCAAACACGGAGACATTGGTTACATTTTGGACGTGGACTTTGAATATCCTGAACAACTGCATGATCACCACTACGATTTACCACTATTGCCAAAGACGGAAATATCTCCGACTGGTAGATGGCCCAAATCAATGATGACGTTAACCAACAAGTCAAGATATGTAGCTCATTATTGGACAATACAGCAAGCAATAGAATTGGGATTGAAAATAACAAGAATCAATAGAGCAATACAATTTAATCAATCTTGTTGGTTAAAACCATACATCGACAACAACACAAGAAGAAGGACTGCAGCAACATCCGCTTTTCAAAAGGACTTTTTCAAATTAATGAATAATTCAATATTTGGCAAAACGTTGGAAAACAAAAGAAAACATAAAGATGTAAAATTAGTTAGCGATCCGGCAAAATTGCAAAAATTAGTACAAAAACCAAACTTTGGAACGAGTATAATTATTAACGAGAATCTTGTAGCTGTTACCATGAACAAAATCTCAATAACAATGGATCGTCCTCTATATGTGGGAATGTCTATTTTGGATATTTCTAAAACCCACATGTATGACTTTCACTACAACAAGATGGTGAAGTTTTATGGAAGAGAAAACATCGGGATAGCATATATGGATACAGATGCTTTCATTTATTGGATAAGAACAGAAGACATGTATGAAGATTTACGTACTTTTGTATATACTACTGACTTTGACTTTTCAGATTATCCTAAAGATCATCCCAACTATGACTATGATAGAAATAAAAAGGTGTTGGGCAAGTTTAAAGACGAAACAAATGGTTTACTAATGGAAGAAATTGTTGCTTTAATGTCCAAATTGTACTCATTCCAACTGTACATCAGTGAAAAGGACGAACATCAAGTTGTGAAGAAAGCCAAAGGCATCAAGACGTCATATCTAAAGAAGAAAGTACAGTTTGACCATTATAAGAGATGTTTATTTGAAAATGTGGAAACAACCGCAACATTCAACACCATCAGAAGCTACAACCATATATTGTATAGTGTAAAGCAAACAAAGTGGGCATTAAGTTATAAGGATGATAAACGCCACATTCTTGAAAACAACATCAACACATACCATTCGGCCACTATTCCCTAATCCCCATTGACCAGTAAACCTTTTCTTCGTCCTTTACCTTCTTCCTTTTTCCTTCCGTAAAGAAGAGGGGACATGACAAGCCCAATGTCATGTTCCCTCTTTTTTACACCAACGTAATATGGCCTTGACCTATATATCCTAACCGTATAAAAGAGGATAAACCATTCTAGAGATCAGTACCTTTACAAGCGGTGTAGAAGACACAACTGAAGATGGAAGACTTAAAAAATAAAATTGTAAATGAACTTCATAAGCCAGCAAGAAGAAAATTTCCTAGAAGAAGTACAGTTATAAAAGGAATGAATGATCTTTTCCAAGCCGATCTCATTGAAATGATACCACATGGTAAGTTGAATAAAGGATTCAAATACATTTTAGCAATTATAGACTGTTTTACTAAAGTGGCTGATGCCTTACCGCTAAAGGACAAGACTGGTAAAAGTGTTACAAAAGCTATGGAAACGGCTATACAAAGAAATAAATTCAACATCAAACATCTACAAACTGATGATGGGAAAGAGTATTTTAACAAAGACTTTGCAGCTTTAATGAAGAAGTATAAAATAAATCATTATTCAACAAATTCTGAAGTTAAAGCTTCAATAATAGAAAGATTCAATAGAACATTAAAAGGAGCAATGTATAAAACATTTTCCAAACGAGGATCATATGTTTGGTATGATATCTTACCGCAACTTATAAAAGAATATAACAACAAGTATCATCGAACCATTGGTATGAAGCCTAACCAAGTAAATAGCGGTAATGCTAAGATGGTATTAAAACGTATTAGGAATAATACTACTCCTAAACATGAAAAAATGCAGCCTAAAACATTTAAAGTTGATGATAAAGTTCGTATAAGTAAGTACAAAGGAGTATTTAGTAAAAGGTATCTGCCAAACTGGACTAATGAAGTATTTACAATCTATAAAGTGCAACCAACAATACCTGAAACTTACATCTTAAAGGACAACAAGGGTGAATTACTCGAAGGTGGATTCTACGGACATGAGTTGTTAAAATCATCAGTCGGCGATGTATATCTTGTTGAAAAGATTTTACAAAGAAAAAAGGATAAGGTTAAAGTACGTTGGTTGGGATTTGATAAAAGTGAAGACTCTTGGATCCCTACAAAAGACTTGGTGTAGCAATTTGTGAAGTCATTACGTGTTTAACCTTTACACAAGATGGAGATTGTGCAACAAAAGGATCGATTTTTTATTAATAATATTGATGAATTAACAGTTGACAACGACAAGTTAAATCATGGAAAACATGGTGAACTACTGCCAAACACAATAAGATGTTTAATAACTGGACCGTCAAATTGTGGAAAGACGAATGTGGTTTTTAACTTAATAACAAATCCTAAAGGATTACGTTTCAACAACATTTACATCTTTTCCAAATCTTTGCAACAACCCAAATACCAATTATTGGATAAGGTACTCGCAAGTGTGCCTGAAGTTAATTTCTACAAGTTTAATGCTAGTGAAACTATAATGGAGCCAAACGAGGCTAAACCATTTTCTATATTTATATTCGATGATGTATCTTGTGAAAATCATGACACTATTAGAAGTTATTTTGCCATGGGGAGACATTACAATATTGATAGCATTTATATTGGTCAAACTTACAGTAAAATTCCAAAACAACTAATAAGAGATAATGCAAATCTACTTATTATCTTCAAGCAGGATGAAACAAATTTAAAGCACATATATAATGATCATGTAAATGCAGACATGTCATTTGATAAATTTAAAGAAATGTGTGGCAAAGCATGGGCTGAAAAATATGGATTTCTAGTTATTATGAAAGAAGAAGCTATAAAAAATGGAAGATATCGTATAGGGTTGGATAAATTTGTATTAATCCATTGAACGATTGATGATACGTTTAGTAATAGATTGGTCTTCGCAGCGTAAACATGGTGAACCAAGAAAAACTATTAAAAGAAATAAAATCACTGAGTGACTCGATTAGACTTAAAAATCGAGCATTAAGAATGGGTTTGAATGAAAGAGAAGAATTTCTGGAGACTACATTTAAGCCTATTACAGAACCTTTAAAACAGATAACAGAAACTATTGGTAAACCTCATTATGAAGGAGATGTTTTGCTACCTGTTTCTAAATTTGAAGTAAAAAGTTTAAAAAAGGAAGAAGATGATGATTCTTACACAAGTGATAGTGAAGTTTCTCAAAAAGAAGAAGAAACAAGACAAGAAGAACCAGAAATAAATATTGAAAAAGAAGAAGAACAAGAACAACATATACCTGAAGCAGAACAATCAATTCCAAATCTAACAAAATTAAGTAGTGATATATTGCAACAAGGACCTCTTGGAAGAAAGTATATCATGAAGATGTTACATGAAATAAAAGATAACCCAAAATTACACAAGTCACATGTATATGGTGCGAGAATTGATGGAAATTAATTAAAAATAGGAGATTAAAAAGTATATTTGACTGAAGATGATGATATTGTTATTGGTGAGCATAAATATAAAGGAACAAAAGGATTATTTGAACTGATTTTCAAAAATATACCTATAAGATATACGCTTCAAGATTTAAATACTTTTAAAGAAATTTTGCAAAATACTAATGCTCATAAGAAGAATTACTCCAAAGATTCAATGATAAATAGAACACGTGCAACTAAATATACGGTTGTAATAAAAAGATTGTTTCCCCTGAAAAAACTACCAACATTACGAACTGCACCAGCTGTGAAGAAACCGCTTAAGAGGAAGTCATTATCACTTATGGACTTATCACTTATTGATGAATATGGTAAAAAGAAAAAAGGAGAAACTTCGATATCTGGTAAAGGTTTAATGAAAAACCTATATAATACAAATGTGATTTACTATAATGATATAAACAAATTGGTTGATAGAATGAGACTATTACATGAAGCCATGGAAGCTGGTCATACAGGTTTAAATAATGAATGGGTGGCTTTAGTTGACGAACTTCGAAATCGTGGAATAGTTGTATAAATCATCATGGATATATAAGAGAGCTGTGAGCATACAGTGGATCAGTTCAATCATGAGCGTCGACAAGTTCGGACGGTACTCCAGGCTAGGAGTACAAGGAGGAGAAAACAGAAAAAGAAGTGGATTGCCGCAAACACCTGAAGGTGACTATGATATTAGTAACAAACGTTTAAAATTTGTTAAAGACCCAGAAGAAGATACTGATGGAGCGAATTTAAAGACAGTAAAAGAGGCTACTTCAACATCATTGAAATTAGACAAGAATACTTACGATGTTAAATCACATAGAATAATTAATGTTGGTAAACCAACTGAAGGTTCTGATGCAATTACTAAAGAGTACTTATCATATGAACTTTCAAATACTTTAAAATTGCAATGGGGTAACAACTTAAAAGATGGACAAACATATGATGCTGGAAATTATAGAATAACCAACGTGGGAAATCCCAAAAATGATAAAGATTCAGTTAATAAAGAATATTTACATTCTATAATACCGGAAAAGACTCAACGCGGATTTTCTTTTTTAAATTTATAATAAATGACATTGGATACCCAAAGGAAGATGGGGATGCTGTAAACCTGAAATACATCAAGGACAACTGTATTTTACAAGATGGTGATGAAATCGATTGTCATGGGAAAGTGTTGTCAAATGTAAAGTTCGCTTCTCAACCAAAAGACGCTGTTACTATGGAACAATTATCTAAAGAATTAAAAAGGGGAACGTCGAATTTTGTAAAACATGAAGATGCCGTGCTAAAGCGAGGAGATACATTTATACATGGAAATGAAAAGTTTGATTTAATGCAAGGAAATAATGATGAATGGGATGCAGGACATAAAACAATAACAAATGGAAGATTTGGTATAAAAGATACAGATGTACCTCTAATGGTGCAAACATTAATTGCGAGTGGTGGTACATTAGGTACATACAATGGTCGTAATAGAAGAATAAAAGATATTTATCCTGGTTATGAAGATGATGATTGTGTTACATTGAGACAAACAATAACTTGGGATAAACACTTTGGGACCAAATATGATGCAAAGATGAAGAAAATAATTAATATTTTACCAGGAGAAGATTTAAATGATGCTGCTACTATTGGACAAGTCATAACAACGTCGAAAAGTGATTCGACTGCTTACACGTGTAATGATAAACGTATTATGCAGTTACACGATCCCCAACATCCAAAAGATGCTGTAACTTTAGACTGTTTAATAAGAATAGTGGGCAATTTACTTATCGATACCCACAATCATATAGCTAGTACAACGAGTCATGTGATGATTCAACCCGATGAACGAGAAGCTTGGATTAAAAATAGAATTATAAATCAGTATATAATTAATTTGAATAATTAAGTATTTAAATATAAAAATTGTGCATGTGTTATTCATTTAAGTAAAGCAGCTCGTGGAGTAAACACGCTGGTTATATAAGACGACATAATGAAGGCCGCAACGCTCAGTCGTCGTCAAGACAGCGGCAAGAAAGGACGTGGTATAACATCAGCTGCGTTATCCCTGCTAAGACGGATTCCTGTTGGTGCTGTTCTAAATCGAGCAATAGACGCTTTACCATACGAATTTCATCTGCCCGGAGGCTATCAATATTGTGGACCCGGAACTAAGTTGGCAAAACGTTTAGCAAGAGGAGATCCTGGAATTAATAAATTAGATCAAGCTTGCAAAGAACACGATATAGCGTATTCCAAGTTTGCTGATTCAACAAATAGATCAATAGCGGATAGAGCGCTAGCGGAAAAAGCTTGGCAAAGGGTTAAATCAAGTGACGCCAGTATTGCGGAAAAAGCAGCAGCTTGGGCAGTGACAACAGCCATGAAGACGAAAGCTAAGTTTGGTGGTGGAAGACGACGCGGGAGAAAACCTAGTAAAAAAGAAGCTGCAAAAAGAGGCGGGAACATCAAAAGAAGACGTCGCACTAACCCTAAAAGGAAAGTCAAGAAAACATCCATATGGTCAATGGTAAAAAACGGATCGGGTCTTTACTTAAGACCGTACCGTGTGTATTAAATGAGAAGAATAAATTGATAATTCCAAATGAAGCATTAACAAACTATCAACTGTCAAAATATGTGAAATGTTTAAGAATACCATTCTTCAGAGGAGTTTTTATGAAAGATACATTACCAAATAGAGTGTGGAAAAATGAAACTGGAATAGTAAACTTAGACTCTAATTATGGACCAGGTACTCATTGGGTATGTTATAAAAAACTTGGAGAAAATGTTTACTACTTTGATAGTTTTGGAAATTTACCGCCACCAAAAGAACTTCAACATTATTTTCGGCACTCCAAGAATATATTCTACAACTACAAAAGAGAGCAACCTAGCAATACAGAAATATGCGGACATTTATGTTTAGAGTTCCTAGCGAAGAGCGTCAGTCAGCTTTAAGATGTCATCGTATACAGTGTCGCTGAGCGGAAATTCGTCAACATTGAAAAGTACACTTTTCCCAGCGTTACGTTTATCTACGGACAAACTATGGGAAGCAGCATTATTGGATTTGACTACATACAATTCAATTCCCAATGTTACAGAAGGAAAAAATAATTTACTACATTATTATGAGAGTAAAGATGAAAAAGGAAATTATTCACAATTAAAAATAATTCCATTATCTACAGGAGCATATGAAATAGACGATATAAACCAAGTATTACAAAAGAAACTTGGAGAAGAAAATATTTCTATAAAAGGTAATAATAATACATTGAAAGCAGAAATAACTTCAAAGTATTATATAGATTTTAGTTTAGACCACTCAATCGGCAATTTGCTCGGATTTTCAAAGAAGAAAGGAATTTTAGCTCCTGGAAATGATTATACTGGCGATACAACAGTAACAATATTAAAGGTGAACAGTATTGATGTAACGTGTAATATTATACACGGATCATATAGAGATGGAGTAAATCAACATATATTACACACATTTTACCCGACAGTAGCTCCTGGTTTTAAAATAGTTGAGAAGCCACAAAACCTGATATACCTACCGTTAAACACCAGTTTCATTTCAGACATCGTACTGAACATATTGGATCAAGACGGCATTAGTGTTGACTTTAGAGGAGAAACAATAACTATACGGTTACATATCAGAGCGGCAACATAAAGTCAACATGGGATTATCATTTAAACCACAACGGAAGAGTCGGGAGCTCAGTAGCTCCTCAACATTCGACGAGTTAACACCGGACAACATACGCTTCCTACAGAAGATCGGACTAAAACTTGCCAACCATGGATATACTGGATATAGCACAAGGACCGACATTCGACGAAACCCTATGGGAGAAGGAATATCACACTCACAACCCTTACACTTCATCAAAATTAAATAATAATTATGAAATAAGAATTCCCATTCAACAACAAGATATCTACACATTACCATGTGAAAGTTATTTATATATCGAAGGAAGAGTAACAACATTGGATGGAAAATCTGGTTCAACTGTTCCTTTTATAAATAACCCTATGGCATATCTGTTTGATGAAATTAGATATGAGATATCTGGAGTAACAGTTGATTCAACAAAAAAAGTTGGTATATCAACAACTTTAAAAGGATTGACTTCAATAACACCTCATGAAAAGAATTCTTTGATCTCGGCTGGATGGGTGACTCCTGATAAAGACACTATTACTCCTAATTCAAAAGGTTACTTTGATTTTAATGTACCTTTACGATTGCTTTTGGGATTCGCAGAAGATTACAAAAGAATAATAATAAACGTAAAGCAAGAACTGGTACTGCTCAGATCTTCAACAAATAAGGATGTAATACAAGCGCCAAGTGGAACTAAAGATGCCGATTTGGAATGGCAACTTCAATTGGATAAAGTTGTATGGAGAGTACCTCATGTCAGATTGGCGGATGAACATCGAGTATTATTATTGAAAAAATTAAAATCTGACCGTGATATTGTGATACCATTTAGAAGTTGGGAATTTCATGAATACCCCATATTGCCTCAAACAGAAAGACAAACATGGACTGTTAAAACCTCTACTTATTTAGAACGGGCAAGGTACATAATAGTCGGTTTTCAGACTAAACGAAAAGATGTTATAACTGCGCACGCTGGTCAATTTGACCATTGCAAGATAAAGAATTGCAAAGTTTTTCTAAACTCTCAGTTCTTTCCATATGACAGTTTAAATGTTTCATTTTACAAGAAACGTTATTCCATTCTATATGACATGTATGCAAGATTTCAATCGTCATATTATGGTAAGACGAATACACCACTTTTATCACCAGAACAATTTTATTCAAAAGCTCCAATTGTCGTAATCGATTGTTCAAAACAAAATGAATCTGTGAAATCTTCAAGTGTAGATATAAAAATTGAAATGGAATTTGAAGATAAAATACCAGATGGAACTTCAGCATACTGTTTAATTCTACATGACAAAATAGTTACTTACACACCGCTGACAGGAATCGTGAAGAATGTACTTTAAGAAGGATTAATACAACATCTGCACGATTTGTAAGGTTTTTACAAAAGATCAATAATATCTAGGTCATCTGCGAGTATAAAAGCGAGAAAGAAGAACTGGAAATTCATTTCATCTTTGATTGTCGTATGGGTAACATCGTCCGCAAGATGAGTTCAACTACATCAAGTGCTAATGAAGAAACTACACCTCTTATGGCTGACAATAGTTTGGATATAGAAAGACAAGTTGAACAGGAAATGGAAGAGTTCCTCAAGTTTAAACATAAGAAGACAGAAGAAGAAGAGGAAGTTGAAAAAGAAACAAAGAAAAGGAAAATTGAAGATAACATTCCCGCTAACATCTTAACGGAAGTATTTCTTCGAATATTTTATCCTATTTCTTCTTGTATGACAAAGACTGTGTCTGCTGGAGTAATGAAATCATTGGATTACTCTCCAACTGTTATTTTGAATCACGGATCTAAAATGGTAACCTTCACTGAATCTTCTTGGGAATCTTTTATGAAACATATACATCTTTTGGAATGCTATTTGAGTAACAATACGTTTGGAAGAAAAACAAAACTAGGTTTGTTCGAATCAAATATTGAAATCGATATTGTTAAACAACGTGGTCAACAACTAGTTCGATTTAGAGATTTTACTAAATATAATATAAAAATACATTTGACAAAAGAAGAGTTTTACGCTTTAACTTGTGCTACTGGTCCTATAACAAGATATTTAAAACAGCTAATATTCTCAAGTACAATTATCAAAGACTATTTAATTGATGCATTGGATAGACAACCATATGTTCAATCCTATACGGTCCAGTAGATACTTCAATCTTCAATAGGATACCGCATGAAGTAGAGATGTGGAGACAGTTACACCACAATCAAACCAACTTTAATTTAGATGAAGAAGAAAAGCAAGAAAACAAGGAAAACGAATCACGTTTCAACAATCAACAATCAACAACAAATTAAACAGACAAAGAATATTGTAAGTAAGAAGAAGAAGAATGTTGGAGTATAAAAGGCTGCCAATCTGCATTGACATACCAGTTGTCTACTGAACGTCATCATGGATAAACGAGTTTCATTCTCTAAGAAGACGGAAATAATGGAAGTAAAGCGAGGTATCATAGAGTTTCAGGCATTCCGTGGTAATGATGGAAATTTTATAATCAAAGAGTTAGTGGTACTAGATATGATAACATCTGTTGTTTATCACTTTTTATTCATGCCTCCTTTGCCGTTCAACAGATTAACAACCAAAGCTAAAGTAACAAACAAATGGTTGATGAAACATTTTCATAATCTAACATGGGATGAAGGTTTTATAACCTACAATATGATGCCACACATTATGAATCATTTCTGCAAAGAGTTCAAAACTATTTTTACAAGAGGATTGGAAAAAGCAAATTGGATACAAGCATATACAAACCATGAAGTGATAAATGTGCAAATGGAGAAAGATTTTTATTGCTACTTTGCTAACATCTGTATTGCATCTAAAAACTTTAAACATCGGCAGTCTCAATGTGCTTTAAAGAACGCATATCGTTTGAATGTCTATCTCCAGCAAAGTGGTGGGGGAAGCGATGGGTATAAAAGCGAGAGCGGCACTATGACAATGCATGAGTATTACTCTAACCTCCGAGGAGTCAACACCTCTGACGCGCAAGCACAAGAAGAAGAAGACGAACAATAGTAAGAAGAAAATAATGGCATCGCAAACTTTTCTACAGTCACTTGTTGATCAATTCAACAAACATTCTAAATCTACAATACTACCGACAAAGAAATGTTCAGAATTGAAGGAAGAAAAACATTACATTATTCACACTATTAAGAAGATGGAAACATCAATTGGAGACGCCATTAATTGCACATTGAGTGAAGCACCCTACACACCTGGTGATGAACCGAAATTTCAAGTATTTCTTCCCAAACGCTTCGTTCAACTGCTGCAGAATGAAGATTTACGACTGATTCACCCCGGCGCACTCTATTTGGCATCTCACGGTCCTAGCGGAACCAACTCTACTGAACTTACACTTCATGTTATGCCTACTAGCAACTAGTCTGTAGTTTATATATACTGTTGTACATGTGTGTAACTGATTCTAAATAAATAAAAAATAAAAATGAAAAAAAAAATAAGAAAAGGCAACATATCGATAGTGTTTCTGCACTATCGATATGTTGCTTTTTTTAAAAACACGTTTGGATGACCTTGACCTAGTTTCGAGGGTATATAAAGGCCGTAATTTTCTTGAGGATCTCATCAGTCTACGACTACCTTTCGTGCTGTACACATCTCTGTTGGCTCTCCAGTTATTACGAATAACAACATGTCTCTTAAGGTTAAGTGTGCATCATATGATACCACCACCATTACAACTTTTGAAGAACTCGACGATTTTACTAATGAACTGCGAGTGTTACTTGCCGGTGGTTATCGTTTAAATATTGATGTTTACGCTAACAACATGAGGATGTTTCCTAAACAGAAGTTCTGCAACGAAGAAGTATTCGTTTCCACACAACCTTCAACTACAACACCATCTACTCAAAGTAATGTTAAGTTCCAGAAATATTACTAATGTTAAATAATATCAAGTGGTCGCTATAGCATCTATAAAAGGACCGTGTAACCTAACAGAATCATCATTTGCTCTCCAACTGACGCAGCGAAAACAACTACTAATACCATGTTGTACAGAATGATGATTGAATTCAATGGAAAAATCTACGGAAAAGACTATCAAAGTGTAGAACAAATGACGTCCGATCTTCAAGTATTGACTAAAGAGGGATTCCAACCAAAATTAATTCTAAAATTTCCTGAAGTACATCCACTCTCCACTGAAGATCTCATCGCCATGGCTAAAGAAGAAAAAGAAAAATACAAACAAGATGTAAAGAAAGAAAAAGAAGATGAAAACTCAGTATCTTAAATAAATACATCTTACACTTGTAAGATGATCTTTTTTAAAACTCCATTTGGATGACCTTGAGATTACCCCCCACCACTTTTCCTAGTCTATAAAACACGCTATCCTACACTATACAACTTCATTTCTTGCCAACACTTAGAAGCGCCAACATGGAAGAGAAGAAAAACGAGGACGCACCGCGCTACTGTTGTGAACAAAAATGCACCGATTTAGGAAGATGGATGGTAGACGGATTAGCTTGTACAAAGTGTGAATTCTTCGGATCCTGTTACTGCAAATGCAAGACAAAGCAACTACCACCACCGGAATTGCGAACCATCAAGATTTATAAATCACGACACTTCCACACTTGCTGTCCCCAGAGGTGTATCAAATTTCATCCGGAAAAACTTGTCAATTGTCGAGAGTGCAATGCATATTATAAAGACGACTTTTGTACATGCATCATAAGTGCGTGCAAGTACAGATCAGATTGGTCTACTGATCCTGTTGAAGCTTCAGATGTATAGCTGTAGTCACTGACTGCAGCCCTTTTTTAAAACTCCATTTGATTGACCTTGAGATTACCCCCCACCACTTATTTTTTACAACATATATTCTACGGATCATTCGATACGCTTCTCATTCTTATTTCATTACTCGCACTGACAACAACATGGATGATAAATTCATTTCCTTTCAACATTTAATTACCGACAGAGAAGAGATGGAAGAACTATTCCAAAACTTACTCACACTCATTGATAACTATCCTTTAAGATGGATCAACATCACAGTGCAATACGTCAATCCTACCAAAATATTTTCATCCTCATCATCATCTTCTGCCACCTCCATGTCTTCATCGTCGCAAAGTGCAGAGGAAGAGGAACAGAAAACTAATGGTGTTAAAATTGTTGAATTAAACGACGAGGAACAAGAAATGCAAGCTCTGGTTAAATATAAATTTAATATTTAATATTTAATTTACAAACATTATTAGTATTCCTAACTTAAAAATACAACTAATGGTTATCTTAGTACGCCTCCTACTACCTACCCGAACGTCGTTTCGCTGCGAAATGCGCTGGCCAACGGTTCGCATGGGGGTATATCACCCTTCCCCCACCACGCCACCACCCCTCCACTTCCCCCACCACGCCACCACCCCTCCACTTCCCCCTCCACCGCCCTTGCCCGCATATAAGCGAGCCGCTGACTGACGCTCGCCATTTGTTTCCCGACTCCCGTACGATGAACAACGATCCGCTACCACATATGAAATCTACTTTTATAATTAGAACAAGACATGATTTAAAAGATTTAATGGAAACTTTAGAAGATATTATAGACAAATTCCACCCCATCACTATGAATTTGGAACTTGTTTACGGTTGTCCAACATGCGATAGAGTTAAGAGTGAAGATGAAGATGCTTTGCTAGAACTCACTCCTGCATCCTCCAAACCTACACCAACAGCTGACGATGACGTTTGATCGGACCCACAACTGTTTTTCTTAACCCCCCACCACTTTCCAGTAAATATGCCCTGTCCTCATCTTCGTTTCTCATTTCATCGCCGACTTTCCGACCGTCAACACCGCTCCCGTTTCACCTACAGAAATTAAAACAAGCACACAAACATGATGGATGATTTTTCATTTAAAACACGATTGGAAGAGGACAGACTCAAACTAGAGATCAACAGGCTGCAATTGGAAACGGAAAATCAACAAGGGATGGTTCGCCTGCTGCAACTGTTCAAATGCGTACTGTGCATGTTGTGCATCTACCTTCTCTTCGCCACCACCTTCGGCGTCTACCACTCCCTCACCAGTGGACGGCACTCCAACACCTCTCTGCACAAGAACACGACTTTGATTTAATTTTAAAAATAAACGAAAACCTCCCGCGCCCCGGCGCCGCCCCACCCCATCCCCACCCCCAGCCCCTGCGGCTCCCACTTTTTTAAAACTCCCTCCAAATGACCTTGACCCACTTCCCAAAACCCATCCATCACTGTCACCCCACCCCACACTTCCAACCCCACACCTGCCACTTCCAACCCAAAAAAAATGAGTGACCTTGAACTGAGGCAGAACCGGTGTTTTGCCACTACTATTATTGGTTTAGAATCAATATATTTATAAAAAAAAAATTTAAAATCATGGTACTATAGTTTGAAAACATGATGAGTATAGAACCATATTCTACAAGTCATGTAATAGAATAAAATCTTCAGCGAACCAAATGCAATTAAAAACTAAGCTCTTTGGTGAA
Source organism: Neoaliturus tenellus (assembly GCA_030545055.2). Taxonomy (NCBI): domain Eukaryota; kingdom Metazoa; phylum Arthropoda; class Insecta; order Hemiptera; family Cicadellidae; genus Neoaliturus; species Neoaliturus tenellus. The sequence goes on from CM061531.1 coordinate 293,865,848, forward strand.
AGCTAACGACGTCTCTTTGGTTTATAAGCATTAAAATAAAAAAATAAATAAAAAAACTTATTGCTGTGCCAATTAATTGAATATTTAATGAATTGTCACTCTTCTATATTAAGCAAACATTTTTGAAAAAAACCAGATAACAGAAATAATTTTATCAGGTCACTTTAGTTAGTAAAACTATTTTTAAATTATATTTTCCATAAAAAATTCTATTTTTTCAATTAAAGATTTTTTCAAATATACAGTATGATTCGCGAGGGAGTGCATAAATTTCGCGAGCTGAATATAAACATGAAAATAAACAAATGACATACAAACATATGTCCTAAAATCCTCCGTTTAGCCTTTATCCTCCATTTTGTTTTTATACGTAATAATTTTTATTTCCTTAACGGATTAATGGATTTACTTCATATTTGGCATGGACCTTTATAACAACAATGTTAGTTTTCAGAAAATAAATCATTATTTTCCGATGTGTATTTTCAAAATGGCGGCCATGTTAAAATTTTAAACTCAAATTTATCAAAAACAGCAAATTTTATCAACATTTTATAAAAGACAAAAAAGTTTACAAAATAAATTATCTAAACAATCTAAACCTACCAAGTTTATAAATATCTGACAACAAATAACGGAGTTATTGGGATTTTACTGCAAAAACATAGTTTTTGCATTGTAATTAAGTCAAATTAAATACAATTATGTTAAAAAATCTTAATAACTCTATTATTTATTATCAGATCTATACAAACGTGGTATCATTGTTGATACCAAGTTGAATATTATATAGTAAATAATATAAGTGAATTAGTTAGTCTTTTGCAATGATGGTGGCAAGGTTTTTAAAAGAATAAAAGGAAAGCCATTTAAAGTTGGATAAAAGGCACCAATTAGCTTTATTGAAAGGAATATCGAAAAGATTTAAATGAAGGCAATTAAGGGTGCGGTTACCGACCAATTGATTCATCCCCGATTAAAACATTTTACTTAGATGATCCCCAGGCTGGCAGTCGGATTTTTTTGCTATAATAAAGATGCTCGTATAAGTAAATAAAATACTTCCGTCGCAACAAACCTGCGTTCTTACTAAATTTCAAAATTAATTTGAGATTTAGTATTTTCCTCGTAGACACCATAGGAATGAGTATGTAGGTTTATTGCCATTGCATGTTGTTAAAAAATGTTTGTTGATAAGAAAAGTAATGGTCGGGTAATGTAAAATTCAAATTTTATCAATATTCACGGCACTTTCAATATTCCCAATAAACCCAATGGGGGTCAGTATGTAGGTTTGCCGCCACATAGATGTTGTAAGCAAATATCAGTAACAATACCTAGTGAATGTACGTACCAAATTTTACCAATTATTTAAGCCAATAAATAAGTGAGATAAATTTTTTCATTGATTTCCCATAGAATTAACATGGGAAATCTCTTTTTAGCTTTTCTCCGGGATCTGTTAAGCTAAGTTAAAAATTCAAGAAACTAAATTGTTTGTCTTTTTGCTCTTTTAAATGATTGTAGTTAAAATCCTTTAATTTTGAAAATTGAGGTTAAAAAATGCCAAAAACCCATCTTTTACCACTTTTAAACTCCATAACTCCGTTCCCATAACCCGACAGTACTGGTTCTCGAATTCATGAAGATAGACCTGGTCTTAAACCTTCATACCAAATTTAATAAAAATTGGATGCCCCTTTCAAAAGTAATTATTACCACGGATACATAGATAGATATATAGATATATATGAAAATGAACGAATGGTGTTTCTGGCTTCTATTGAAAAAAGTGGCTTCAAAATGAAAAAAATGAAGTGGTCCCGGGCTTAGCACTGGTTACAGCTAACCATGCTGGTGGTTACACCTATGCTGATGGTGTGCATGGCTTAGCACATGGTTATACCATAGTTACTACCGTAATATGGTATTCCCTATAGAGATATTCGCTAAAAACCAATAAATCAAAATATAAATTCCTACACATCTTATATATAAGATGGTATTATATATGTTATTTGTTTTATTTACTTTAATTGTTATATATTAATTAATAATGGAACTACTAAATATAATTTAAAACGATTTTTTCACGTAATGTACCTATCTTTAGGGCTGTAAAAGCGTTTTTTTTTTTTTTTTAGTTTAACATAAAAAACCTTTATTTCAAATTCGACGTGAATAGACTTAGTCCTAAAAAGCGTCTAGAAATTAAAATTGATATAGTCTTATAGATTCGCGTAATAAGTTTTATAAATCGAGCTAAGTAGGAGGTGTTAATATTTTTACGTACGTTTTGTGGACGTATTTTTTACGTTTTAGGGACTCACCTGGCCCATACTCACTAAATCCACATATTTCCTAGTCTTTGTTCCCCCAGAAACCGTTCATCATATTACTTCCAGGTGATTACTAGTTCTATTACTTTTAAATTAAATTGCAATTCTAGAAATTGATTAGTTGTTTTATACTATCACAACACTTTTATCTACAAAAAATTCATTATTAGCAGCATAAAATACGACAAAAAATGCTAAATTATTTATACTATATATAATCTATATAATATTGCAACTGGCTGCAATGTAAAACCACATGTTTATACTTGGACATCTGGTGTGCACTTTGACAGTTAAGTCAGTTGTTTTTATTATTTCTTTGTTTTGATTTTTAACTCCGTAATACCAATGTTAAAATGTTAAAAGTAAGAATTAAAGATTGTTACAAAGTAAGATTTTCCGTGGCGTAGAGACCTATATTTATATTATTCTTTTACCCTGAAGTAAGTTATTTGCAAAGGTTGAAAAAAATCGTTTGAGCCGTTTTGGAGAGCCGTGTGCATAAATGCATTCTATACATACATACGTACATACATACGTACATACATACGCGTACTCCTTACTCGTATTTACTTATTTCGAGCAGTACTTGGGGGCCGAGCGTTTGCCCGGTGAACACAAACAGTAATATTCTTTATAGTAATATTAGTCACAGACAGCGTGGTAAAATGCCCAGTTTAAAAAGGCTTATTTCTTGATCAAGACGATTTCGTTCTTTCCGCTCACTCCCTCAACAGCGAGCTCGTTCATTTCGTTTACTCGCATTTCAGACTGTTTTAATGTAGGCCTTCGGGTGCTGCACTCTGATGTGTATTAGTTGAAACACATGTTGAATCTGTAACACGTAGAGTCTATTATTTAGTGTACAGTTGTTTTCATCCGTGTGAAAACATACATACAAATATACCTTACTCGTATTAGAGTGTAGGATGATAGTCAATGTTTCTTTTACAATTTGGTTAAATCAATTCTTCTCATTTTCATGCGAATTATCGCATAGTCTAAATAGCAATAAATAGTTTTAAGAAAATATAATTTAAAAGTAATTGAAATATATTGTGATACATTCTACTTCATAGATATTGTCAAAATTAATCTTTCTCGACTTTTTATGTACTTTTGTGTTAGTATGTAAATCAATACAACGTTACCTATGTACCATATGTTTATGTATCATATGTATATGTATCATCAGAGAGCGATGATAAGGCACACAAGGTCAGGATGTATTTGCCATACATTTGATCATATCTAAGGTACCAGAAGCTTCTCTCCAAAGTACACCGCTTCCACTACCGTAAACACCAGCAACTAATTTATGCGGCATTGTATTCCGTTGTATACATTCAATATTGAATATAGGTCAGTATTGTCAAGATATTTGATGTGGAATTGTGTATTAAGTTTTCTGAACAGTTTGAAATGAAGTATTTTGCGATAAATTGCAACACTAGACATTGCTCAATAAAGAGTCTTTTAATGATTATAGTGTTGCTTTTAATATAAATTTCTAAAGATTCCCTTGCTAAGAGTAGAGCTTAATATAGCTTATTTAGTGTTTAAACATTTTCATCATAACTAGTCCAAACATTTTTTTTAATAGCCAACTCCTCTTAGTAGTATAGTATAACTTTTCAAGATATAATTTAGAAAAGTTTTTCAGATACCAATCAAATTCCTCAAAAGTAAATCTTCACAGAAACATACTCATTATAAAGAAAACTTTGAAAAAATGGGTTTTTCCAACACATTGTATTTTGTTACACTACAATAATATAAAACTTAACGATTTTATCAGTGTCCTGATATTATCAGAATGACTTTTCAACTCCATAACATTGTTCATACTAAACAATTAGTATTATTTAGTTAATAATATTTTAATAATAATTATAACATTTTAACTTAAAGGACATTGAATAAAATATATAACATTTCTTACTAATACTAAGGAAGTAATCATATTAATGGAGTTCATTTTTTGGCTTCTAGTTATCCTTATAAGCTATTTATTACTTTATTTTGCAGTATTCAAATATAAAAAAAATGTGTAAGTTAATATCATACATTTAATAAAATAATTATACGTTATTGTTTAAGTGTAAGTAAATATTCAGCTTTAAAAATAACTAATAAAACCTTTGAAATGTTCAAAGCTAATGGATTTCTTTGTTATAAGGTGTACTTTGTGGCGTGACCTTTAAAATCAAAGTTTCAGAGGATTATTATTCCACAAAACAAGTCTATGCTTGTGACTAATTTATTATCATTCACATACAGTTATTTAGATTGCACAACAATAAGCTTTATATCGCTTAGTGTTGCAGCCATAAACAACAAAGACTTTTAATTTTATTTTAATTCAACATGAACAGTAATTTTAGAGTTATTTAAAAAGAAATATAGCACCTGCTGTTAACAAGGTTTTATGTCTCTGTGTCCACGAAAGCCATTTAGTCCTCTTATTGCCCTCTAAGCCGACTGTTAAACTTCCTGTATTTTACTGCTATTTAACAGCACAACTATAACAAGGGTTTGGCACCGACATGCAGTTTCCTATTCAACCTTATGTATTTTACTTCAGTCACATTGGGTTTATAGTAATTTTTTATATTTATTATTTGATTTTATAAAAGATAACTTTAAGATAAGCTTAATTAAAATTTTATAGTGATAAAAAAAGGTTTTAAAATATTCTATAACATGTAGAATTTTTAAGTTCAACTTAACATAACTTAATTAAAACTTAGCAATATACAATTCACTTCATCATAATCAAATAGATTTGTCATATAATTGTATTAAAATCATAGAATTTAAGTTAATTGATTTTTTACTAATGTTATCATAAGCTTATCACGTCATTACATAGTGGTGGCTGCATCGTATAACCGAACAGAAACTTTAATATTGAGTAGTGAAAAACTAACTATATTATAGAAACGTTATTCTATGGAAACAAGCTACTTTTGATACGGCATATTTCAGTGCATTTAAACTATAGCTAGTGAATACTAAAAAAACACATTTCTAAAGAATTGTCCCTTCAATAACTAAATATATGCTGGTAATTTATGTCTTCTAATAAGGGCATTTTAAAAATTGTTCTGTAACATATTACTTCTTCGATGCAAAAATTAAGGACATTCTGTGAGCTCAGAGCATTGCAAAAGTAAATTTCAGTTGACATAAAATATTCAAATGCTTCCAGTAAAGTATGCATCTTGACGCTCGTCAACTCTTGCCCTGCGGATATCTGTGTGACGTCATACCTCACGACTCAAACCTTTGGAGCCCTTTGCTCATTATACTTACAAAACAAAAACTAGGTTTTTATGTATTGCTCTTTCACGTTTATAGAACCAAAACGGATTATGAATGCACATTTGAGGACATTTACACAGCTTAAAATTTTAGAACAATAAAATAAATAAGCAGTTTGAAAAATGATTTTTTTCTATACAACCATTTCAATAAGCTCCGATGCTTCGTGTTTCAAGTTATATCGTGAAGAAATTTATTACTAAACCAAATTCAAAACCTCTCTATAATGAGCTCTTAAAGTAACATTGACCGTGTAACCCAAGTTCTTGTGGCTTGATTTGCGAGAGGTACAATTCGACCTAATCCACCATGCGTCAGAGGACATACCTTGTTTTCGACTGTCGACGGGCAGAGATGGTACGGCCCTCGTTGGGACACGTGCACTCATTTCATAGCTTAATGAGCACTAGTTGTTTATTGGTACACAACTGCAAATGATCCGTGTTTCTTCGTACAGCATCAGGGATCGAATACGCAATAGCATACTATGATAGCTGGCCCCAGAGGCAATAGATGTACAAGACAAGCCTTACTGTGGAGCGAGAGGATTCAAGACTATAGCCCAGACGACTGGCGCAAACACCGAAGCCCAGGCATACGGCACCATCCCTAAAACGTCTCCCACCACGAAGTCCTACACCTAAGTACGGGACCACGCTTATTTCTGAACGTAAGGCAGTCCTGGCCAGTTTTGCAGGAATGATCATCCACAGTCCGGTTTGTGTCCTACCCCGTTTGGACCTCCGCAGATCTCCGTTCTGCCACCTTTTGACATCACATGAGAAGCGATGTTGCAACTAAGCTAGCGTTTGTGTTTACTCGTCTTTTAAATCTGTTGTCCTCCTAAGGACCCATACATCCGTTCACCAGAGGCCAAAGCTCCCATATATCACCCCTACTCTAACGACTTATGCAAGCTGCGGATGGAAGTGGTCACCATAGTTGCCTTCACACGCCCTGCAAGCAGTGCGAAAATGGTAGGCTTAGGCGATACCCGATTCAAATTTGCCAACCCCAGGCAAGTCCGGAGTGAAGGTCTAATATAATCAGTGGATTGAATGCCTTCATTATACAATAGTTGCGTGAACTTCTATTTTCCAGGGTTGTTTGTTAATCGATAATATCTTATTTCATTTTGTGGGTTTTGACACGAGTGGCATTTTATAAGTGTTCAAGGGGAACGGTCGAGGCCTCAGTATTCTTACCACCTAACGTCAATCTGTTGTTAGATAGCATCATTAACAATTAAATAGCCCGGTGACTCGTTAAGGGCTCCTAAATTTTCTTACGATTCAAATGGCAAGAATTGCATTCAAATGCGAGAATACAAACACTCGGCTACCCAGCCGTTTAGTAATATTAGTTTTGAATAAAATAAACTCCTGAAGAAACTTATCCGATTTAAAAATCTTTGGCTACTGTATGATTTTGTATCTCTCAAAACATAAAGATAAAGTTAATTAATATGAAAACATCGTGTAAAATACAATTAAAATTTTAAGCTATTTTGGGTTTATAGTTTGTGTATGGGAAAATTATCTACTGAGAACTACGTAATATTTAATACGTATTGAACTTCTATGTAACACCTCACATGTTGTATGTTAATATAATTTGTTTTCAGTATCGGCACTATGTAAATAACAGATAAATTAATTTTAAAAGTAATTAAAATCAGATAATAATGACCAACAATGTTTGGTTTTTCATTTTGACCATGGTACACAACTTACTGCTTTGTGAAGGAATTAAAGTGGAAATATTCCTAATAGCAGTGTTGTTTTATACCTATACATTTGTATTATCCAGCAATAATTTGCCTCTTTTTCCGCAATTACGGTGTCTTGTTTTGTTTCAGGTTTAACTGTGGAAAAATGAAGAATAAAATATGAAGATAGAGATTAAAACACTGGACTGTTCCTACAGAACGAAAATAGTTTTCCTTAAAATTTAATATGAGGAAGAAGTCAGGAGGCTGCCAAATCGCACTATTTAGTTTAGTTAAAGAGACGTAGTATACACTGGTTTGAATAAAAACCCAATGAATTGTAAAAGAATATCTAGTATGTGACAAAATGAGTGCAGAAACTAGTGACACGTTATGGAATGAAGGAATACATTTATTCAATGGAACTTAACATTTTCGTCCTTCTTTTCCTCTCCCAACAAGGTAAGTTGTTTATTAAGTTCAAAATAACGTGCACCGTTTTTAGGGTTGAACACAAAATAATTTGATCTCCCTCCAAGTGACAAATTCTCTCCCTACCGTCCTAAACTCAATTATTTGCTGCATTCAGCTATTATTTAATTTCAGCCTTGGAGTTTAGAGTAAATAATAGCGCTGATGATCGTGCTACTTCGCCTAACTGCTGTTATAAGCGCTTCTTCTTGCATCTCAAACATCATAATCTTATTTGCTTAAAAAATCAAAATATTATATTAAATAACCATAGATAAAAAAGATGTGATAATACTTCTTAACTAGTTTTATTCTTGACTGAAGGAGGAAAAAGAAACATTGAAGGAGTTGAATATGCAATTCGACTGCATATTAATACAGCACTTTTTCTTTATCTGTAAGTTTATCTATGTTAACAGTATGACTCTTTTGTAAAATGACAAAATTTACAAAACCAATATCTTTTCATATTTTAAAACTAAAACGTAATGGCCCCTGCATTAGCATGTAAAAACATAATTTATTCATTGCATGGTATAATTTTCCTCATGATAGTCCGCAATTATTTACTACATACAGTACAAACATTTTATTATGACTGTTTTGTAAGTTACGCACGTATTAAAATACGTAATAATAAATGTTTTATTTAAGTGAAAATTTAGTACACATATAAGTGTAACAACAGTATAATTATTTTATACATTTCAACATTTCTCAAGTAAACTGTAATGGTTATAAAACACATACGAAATTTATAGCTATTAGTATCAAGTTTTTGTGTTGTGGCAAATGTGGCAATTCATCTTTCAACAATATATGAGAAAGAGAGTAAGACAATAAGAGAATGAAAATGTGAGAATGAGAATGATATAACAAGATTTTAGAATCTTTACCATTATTTGTGAATTCACATTCAATTCGTTTTGTTTAATTAGCACAAAAAATTAATAAATACACTGCTGAATGTTCATGTATTTATACTATGCCACCTATTCTATTGCACACCATAGAAAAATCAGGCAATCACAGCAAAGAAAATAAAATAGAACAGGGAAGAAAAAAAATACAAACCAAATTTATATTTCAAAAGTATTTGCCCATCATATTATTTATGTAAAAAGATTCGACAACCAAATACAATGCGTGTGTCAATGAAAAACCCCTCACAATTGATTGGAACAGTTATGTAACTGGTTACGTGCCTTTATAGGAATTCAGTTTTAAGATTTATTGACTACACCACATTTTCTTTTACATAGGGCAAGAAAAATCGACAACAGTTAGCTCCTAGAGTAATAACTGTGAATAATGCCTTTAGAATGTCCTTTGTACAGACTATGATATCATGATATCATGTCATGGTCATCTTTTCTAAAAAGAAAAGAAAAAAAGTATAAAGTCGGATTACAGTCATCATGTACTCACTGATGAACAGAAGTTTACATTGTGCAAGGTATTCACCACCTGCCACCAGTCGAATGGTCCTCTTCTGTAACAACACAACCTTATACACATCAGTCGCTCAACAACACAGTTGAAGTCAGTACATTATACTACCCTGAAAGAATGCGATATGTACCTGTCCCAGGTACTCCTTAGCAACCAGAAATCTCTAAGTTTTTAAGTAGATACAAAACTGTAAACAGTTTCCTACAACTGATTACAATTGAATCAAATCTTAGAAAGTGAATATAACATGTTCAATGATCTGTTACCTCTTTCTATTGAAGTAGCATAAGGTTTAGCATGGGCTAATCAACTCAATAACTTGTTTGAGCTTTTCTTGATCGTGTTCCCGTGTGTTGCCAGTTTCTTCCAACTCCAGAAGGTACGCCATGAACGCCAACGACCTGCAGCAGGAGTCAGTGACGCCGGTCGCCGGCGGACCCACGTTCGACACCTCCGTGCCGGCGAATCTGACCGGCCTGGTGGGCAAGACCGCCTACCTCAACTGCCGTGTCAAGAACCTGGGCAACAGGACGGTCAGTGGGCTCGATAATATGTTAATTATAGCATTTTTACGAGTGGTGGTATGAAGGAAATTGAAAGAAATTCTCTTAAACTTACTTTCAAATCAAATAGAATCAATGTAACCAAATATTAAACAAAAATATTTTAGAGGCTGTCTATTATGTTTGATGATTGGAGCAATTGATCAATTTACATGTTTGTGATCTTTGTTAATGAGCAATCTGTATAATGATTGGTATGCCAGATTTTAATGACAATGTAGCCAATAATCACAAATTAGTTTCTCGGATGCCCAAACCAATCGGGTTAGTTATTCGTTCTGTTTGAGGAAAACTGGTAGAAACAAATAAATAATAGTTAAATTTTGGCTAACGGCAACATTGTAATGTTTAAAATTCAAATAACCTATTTTCAATTTACTTATTTATTGTTTTTCATCAATGTGTTAGTCTTTTTTTTCCAAAATCATTGTTTTCTAACTGATTATAAATACAATAACGCCAGAAGTATATTACATCTTCTCGAGTGGTTTAAAAATATAATCCGGATCTATTTTTTTTATACATTTTATCAAGAGCAAGAATTATCAATTACTGTGATAAATTAAACTGATAAGTGAATAGTGACAAGTTTGAAATTATTTTTACATCCACATATAGCGTAGGTCTACTTTACAAACATCACTTAAAATGTAATTAATATTGTAATTCCTGATCCCTGCACAGGTGTCGTGGGTGCGCCACAAGGACATCCACCTGCTGACGGTGGGCCGATACACGTATACCAGCGACCAGAGGTTCGAGTCTGTGCACTCCCCTCACACCGAGGACTGGACCCTCAGGATACGATATCCGCAGAAGGAGGACTCCGGCACGTACGAGTGTCAGATCAGCACGACGCCGCCTATCGGCCACACCGTGTACCTCAGTATAGTCGGTAGGTAGGGCGACACTGACCAGAGAACATTGTGCATACCTCAGTATAGTTCTAAGGTGGCATAAAATTGATCATGGGACATCCTGTATAGCACCATTTAGTCCCAGTAGGACAACAATTGCATTTATTGTGTTGTAATCAATAAAGAATAGACTGCAATGAAATGAAAACTTTAAATAGGCAATAAAACTGGAAATTTACTAGATAACGATATATAGCCATATAAAAAGAAATATTAGAAATTTTTAGAGAGTTGTAACTAGATATTCTATTATTAAATATTACATACTGAAGAGGACTGACATTATTGTTAGAATACAATTAAAATCTTTGAAACTGTGCTGAAATACTTCACCAATTAGGGAAAAAGATTGAAGTTATTTTTAGGTCATAGAATTTTTACAATATTTCACAAGGAGGCGTCGATTATTCCTGTTATCATATACATATCCAGACAAAAACAGTATAGATTTAAAAAGTTCAAGCGAAGTTTCAAGTTTTTAGTTTTTTTTCAACTTCTTAGATATACCAAAGGTTTGTCGGCATAATGTTTCAGGTTTACAAAGTTAAGTATTCGACACTTCATTGATTAAGTCCTTAAAGATGTTTTCAGAACGATCTTGTAAATTCTGAATATTTAGAGACATTCGTCTATAAATAAATAAATAGAATTTAGCATTTTCAGAATGTTCATGTCTACATCGGATTTTTATAGCCTCATTAAAGATTCATTATACTCACTTCCTATATTGATTTTCAGTTATATACATTTTGAAGTTTCCCTTGAATGCATGTGTACATTTTTATTTAAAAGTCGTTTCTGACATATTTATATAAACATTCACTATATTTGAGCTTCAAATTATCTTCGTCATTGATTCTTATATTTAAAAACGAATTTCATTAAAGGCCCGCCCACACCGGAGCGGGACACCTGCGGGAACGGGACGGTTGCGGGACGATGTCCCGCGTGGGATTTTCAAACACATGTTATTAAATGTGAGCGCCCACACCAGAGCGGTACCGCTGCCGCCGTCCCGCTGCGATACCCGATCGTCCCGCAAGCGTCCCGTAAGTTTGGAACATGTTGGATTTTCCCGCTGGTACCGCGCGGGACGCTGGGTTCATTCGGTCTCCAGACGATATCAAAACACGATATCGTCATCCTACAGTATATATTAAGCCGTCTCTCATCTTTTCTTAGTTCTGGCATCAGAGTGTGGTATTCTCCAAGTGAGTTTCTTGATAGATTAATCTCGTGAACCCACGTGAACTTTACTCTCGCAGCATTATCTCCATCCTCAGCTATTGCTAGCAATAGGAGAGATTCTTTCTCTTGTGGCGTTAGGCTCATAGCAAAGTACCACCCACAAAACTACACATACAGAACATAAACACATACAATTCGTCACATCCACACTGCAGTACTCCAGAAAATTAACTGAAGAGTCGATTCGCTTCCCGCAAACGTCCCGCTTCGGTGTGGGCCCCTTCTTTCCAGCAACGTCCCGCTGCCGCTAGTTCCCGCAGGTCATTGACACCCGTCGCGCTACTGTCCCGTTCCCGCAACTGTCCCGTTTCGGTGTGGGCAGGCCTTTAATGAAATTCGTTTTTAAATATAAGAATCAATGACGAAGATAATTTGAAGCTCAAATATAGTGAATGTTTATATAAATTTTCATTTCCAAAAACATATACATATTTATATGATATTCCTAGGAATAGTTTATGTTGGTTTCTAGATCCAATATCGGATATCATGAAAATACCAGGCTAGAGGATATGTTTACAGCCAACGACGGATATGTGAGTCCCATAGATGTTGATGTATATTATGTTTCCAGAGCCAACGACAGAGATCATGAAAACCCAGAGATGCAAATATACATACTTCTTTCCTGACCCAACGACAAAAACCATGGGAGGCCTGAATATTTGGATACGTTTAGTTGTTTCTACAGCCGTTGACGGATGTAATAGGGATGTCAGAGATGTTGATGTACATTTTTTTTTCCAGAGCCGACGACGGAGATCATGGGAGGCCCGGAGATGTTCATCAACACCGGCAGCACCATCAACCTGACGTGCGTCGTGTCGTTCACCCCCCGAACCCCCGCCCACGATACTCTGGCGGCACAACAGAAAGGTATCGAAGGATATATTTATACTCTACAATAACACATCCTTATCCTAAATGAAAAAAATAACATCATAAGAATTAAATACAAACTAATTATACAGGGTGAGTTTCTTAAAGTGATCCAAAAGCTAACTTTTTTATTCTATATCTTACAGTATACTTCTTACGCTGTGCCCCCTTCACTTTTTTATTTTGCTCTCAGGTATGTGTTTCAATTTTCAAAATTTCCTGCCATTTTGCCAATTTGGCGGCCAAATTAAATTTTTTTGGAACACCCAACATTTAATGGTGTTTTTTTTTTTTTTTCATGTGATTTTAAGACTTTTATTCGGTGTTATTTTTCCCTAAACCTAACGTTTGGGGAGCTAGAGGCATTTAAAGTTCATTTTTAGTTCCATAAGAACAGCAAGGGGCAAACTTTGTCTTCCCATATCTCCGAAACCATTGATTAAAATAAAATAAAATACTTAAGAATAAGAATGAATCAAACTGATGTTTAAAGAACATATCACTCATAAAAATTATCATTTACGCATAATTCCGCCTCTTTCCGAAATGGCAGGCAAAAAATAAAATTTTCCAAATTTTTTTTGTTATTATGAAAAATACTCTTTAAACATCAATTTGAGACATTTTTATTCTTGAGTATTTTTTTAATCAACATTTTTTCATAATAAAAAAATGAAAATTTTATTTTTTCCTGACATATTTGAAAGAGGTTAATTTGTGCATAAATGATAATTTTATGAGTGAAATGTTTTAAAACATCAATTTTAAGACATTTTTATTGCAGAGTATTTTTATTTTAATCAATGGTTTCAGAGATATGGGCAGATTAAGTTTGTCCCATGTTATTCTTATGGAACTAAAAATGAAATTTAATTGCCTCTAGCTCCCTAACCGTTAGGTTTAGAGAAAAATTACACTGAATAAAAAAGTCTTAAAATCACATTGAAATTAAAAAAAAAGCATAGAATGTAAGGTGTTCCATATTGGAAAAATATAGGGAAATTTTGAAAATTGAAATAGACACCTGAAAGCAAAATAAAAAAGTAATGTGGGTAACCCATAAGAAGTATACTGTCAGATATATAATAAACAAGTTATCTATTGGATAGTTCAATTTCAATCCATAGGCCAGGCCTTTTCTTCTGTAAGTACTATGGAACATTGTTTTTTTTTGTTGTTTTTATTATTTGTCAAATCTTAGTTTTACTCACTCTTGTTATCACTCTTGCCAAGTTTTTTTTCTCAATATTTTATACACCACGCTATTACAAGGATTTTGCCAAAGACAAAAGGACAAGGAAAACTACAAACTAAACTCTCTTGTTTTGTGATATTCAATTTGTGTTTAGGCCTATATCACCCCTTGAGATTTTTTTCTCGTGCAGCTACATAAATTGTAATCTGTACCCAATTCTATATTCTTATCTCATAAACAAGTTTCCAAGGCCAAGGAAGTGCAGGAGATTAAATGTCGTTCAATTAATTGTTATAGAGGTATCATTTTAAATGCTATGGACATCCAAGGATCGTTGTGCTTTATGTTATTCTACTGCAAAATTATGCCTAGACAATAGGTAATTGATGAGTTGGATTGTCAAATTGCGAAATAATTTAGTCGTTGTAAAACAATTCAAATACGTCAAGTTTTATTTTTTTTTCATACATAAATTTTGTTTTCAGGGTTTACAAATTACATATTTATCAGAAAATTTATGATAGTTTTATAAAATAATAATTTTATTACTTAATATTAAATAGAATGCTGTTCTAATAAATACATGTCTAATAAACTTTCTAATTAATCTATTCAGGGCTCGATTGAAAATCCCTCAAGCAATAAATATGCTAAATATATATTTTCAAAATAAACTCATCTTTATCTCAATCCACACATTTTAATTTAATGTAAAATCATTTCATTTGAATGTCCCGGGGGCATCATCATACTATGCTTAGTGCTTTATAACATGTTTGCGAATGAAGGTACTTTCTAAAAATGACAATTAATTAATTTACATTTAGATTAAACACCATCAATTTGATACTATAAGCCCCCACTTTTAATTTACTCCCTCAGGGGCAGTGGGCTTTCCACTGTACGGGTGTTTCTTGGCGACCCCGGGGTACCTGAGCCAAGCTGTGAGACCCTCCTCACAGTTCTTCCCGAGCTAGGGCCTTTCTTCTCATCTTTCAGGTCTTAGCTCACCGTCTTTATTCTTTCCTGAGCTAACCTTGCTCACCTTCTTGTTTTCGACCCCGAATCAAGGGTGTCTTTCCACCTTCTTTCGACCGGCGCACGCTGGGGGGTCCTGGGAGTGTCCCTGTTGTGTTGCAGGGACTGATGTGTGCCTCGCACTGCCGATGGTCTCCTCCAGTGTGTCGTCAGAAGCCAGCCGCTTCGGACCTTAGTCAGGAAGTGCGGCATGGATGCAGAGATCGGACTCTGCATTGCCACGGTGCGACCCCCAGCACGTCCGGCACATTTTGTGTATCGGTGCTGGGCAAACGGAGGTTTCGGGCCCCAGAGTCCTGGGGTAGGGGTGTCTTATCTCCTACGGGGGGTAGACCTCCGAGGGTGTACCCGCTCCCGGCCAATGAAGGGCCGCCTCTTGCCGCACAATGCGCTGGTGAAACAAAAGTATGGATTTTCAAAACCAAAACACGAAATTAAAGGAGAATGAGCAGGCCGCCTTTAAGCGCAGCTCAAAACTGCAGAGGTCTCCGACCCCGAAGACTGGGACGCCGACGGGGGGAATTAAAGCCTCCCCTCCGCCGATCCCGTTCAAGGCTGCTGGTGTCGCCGGATCGTCGGCCGTAACCGGAAAGGAGAAGGATGAGGTTAAGCTGGGTATGGGGGTGACTGAGCCGGTAACACCTCTAGCCGGGATGCAAGGAATTCCTCCCAGGAAGAGTCCTCTTCGTCCGGCATTCGAGATGCAAATGCTTCGGCAGCAGCAGGACGATGCCAACGAGGAGGAAGACTCATGTCTGAAGAAAATGAACGATCTTTTGAAGGAGATGGCCAAGGCTCTCCTTATTCAGAAGAACGTCAACAAGGCGATTAAGGACGGAATTCCAAAACTCGAGGATTTCCTTGGCGAAATCGAGGAATGCCGGAAGATCAGGCTGAAGGCAGTGAAGCAGGAGCGCGACGTTATGAACCGAGTTATGTCTGCTTCGCCTCAAGCTCATCTGGCTGAGTCCCAGACTCAAGCCAGAAAGCGAAAGAAGAGGCAGAGCGGTTCTTCGCCGGAAAGCCCTGAGCTTGTTGAGGTGGACTCAGTGCCGAGACCGGTTTTTGTCACTGCGGCATCGCAGACATCTCCTGTCCAGGCTACTCAATCCGCCCCGGGCGCTGTCGCGATTCCAGCGGCTACTCCTGCAGAGGTTCCTGCTCCGGCGGCTAATCCTGCCTTGGCAGCAAACTCTGCCTCAACACCTTTGGGGGGCTGGAAGACGCGCCTGTCTAAGAAAGAAAGGAGGAGGCAGAAGCAAGTGGAGGCAGCTTCGAAAAGTGCGTCGAGGGTGGAGCGGACGCAAGTCTCAAACCCGGTGGGGGAGGCCTCTGGCAAGTCTGTCAGAAAGCCTAAACAACCCAGGCCTAAGAAGTCCAGGACGGAGGCAATCTTGATCAAGCCCTTAGGGGGGCGATCTTTTGCTGATGTTCTGGGTCAGATTAGATCGCAGGCCAAACCGGAAGAGACCGACACCGTTATCAAGTCTATTCGGCGAACCCAGAACGGGGATGTCCTCCTCGAACTGGGGAAGTCGAGTGACAAGATCGGTTTTGCCGCTTCCCTCAAGACTGCACTTGGGGACAAAGGCTCCATCAAGGCCCTAGAACCGAAATGTTCGGTCGAGATTCGGGACCTTGATGCCCTCTCCACCGAAGATGAGGTGACCCGTGCGATCCAGGAGGCACTCCCGGAGATACCGGCTGATGGAGTGAGGGTATGGCTGACAAAGCCTAACCGAAGTCAACTCAGGATGGCTGTTGCTGAGATGGGCGAAAAGCACGCCAATAAGCTGCTTAGCCTTCAGCACCTCAGAGTCGGTTGGGTCAGTTGCAGGCTCAAACGGAGGGTGGTAGTTTCGAGATGCTTCCGCTGTCTCGGTTTCGGCCACTCCTCCCGAAACTGTAACGGGCCCGACAGGAGTGCCAACTGCTTCCAGTGTGGAGGCCAGGGCCACAAACGCAAGGAATGTTCCTCGAGCCCATCCTGCTTCCTCTGCAAGGATTCAGGCTCCAGTGCCCTCGGTCACTTACCCGGGTCTGGTCAGTGCGGTGCCTTCAGAGCCGCACTTGAACAGGCAAAAGGCAGCGGCCGGTGATTCGCATCCTCCAGGCCAATCTTCATAGATCCTGGGGAGCTGATAACCTTCTAGATCAGCTCGCCCGTGAACTTGGTGCTGACGCGCTCCTTATCAGCGAACAGTATCGGGACAGAGACCCAAACATTTGGATCTCCGACAGCCTCGGTACTGCTGCATTTTGGGCGCGTAATACACAGGATGTCTTGGTGCGGAGTCACGGGCGCGGCCGAGGATTCGTCTGGGTTCGGTGTAGGGACGTGGCTATCTTCAGTTGCTACCTCACACCCAACGAGGCCGTCCAGGACTTTCGCGACAAGATAGATAGCCTAGAGGAGTGCGTTCTCGGCACCACCGGGCATGTCGTCGTTGGTGGCGATTTCAACGCCAGGGCCGTCGAGTGGGGAATGCCCTCTACCAGCTCCCGGGGGAAATACATCCTGGATTTCATCGCCAGGGCCGGTCTTGTCGTCCTCAACCAGGGCGACACACCTACTTTTCGGCGCCCCGGGCAGAGAGGCACGATCCCTGACGTCACCTTTGCGTCTGAGTCGCTCCTTCCGAGGATCTCTGGCTGGAGGGTTGTCGAGGACTACACGGGTAGCGACCACCTATACATCGTGTTTGACCTGCATGATCAGGCAAATCGTCGAGTTTCCGCATCTCGGGAAGGGCCACGCCGGTGGAACACCAACAAACTGGACGTGGTCAAGTTCACCGAAGTCATCTCTCGGGGAGCGCAGGGGAATCCTGGTGAGGCTGGAGCCGAGGCACTAGTAACATCCACGATGGAACTTATCGTCTCGGCCTGCGACCAGTCTATGCCGCGAAGGAAACCCCGACGCGACAAACAACCCGTTTACTGGTGGACTGAAGAGATTGCGGAACTCAGAAGAACATGTTTAAGAACTAGACGAGCCGCCACTAGAGCGAGAATTCCCGCAGACAGAGTTCTTAAGTCGGAGGCCTATAAAGCTGCGAGAAAATCTCTCCGCCAGGCGATCAACAGGAGCAAGGCGAATAGCTGGAGGAGACTTCGTGACGACGTTGATTCCGACCCGTGGGGCCTGGGTTACAAACTTGTAACACAGAAACTCGGCGCCCGCTCTCCACCTTCCATCATGGAGGGCGCCACCATGGGAAGGATCGTCGCTGCGTTGTTTCCTGAACATCCACAGTGACCGCCGGTTGACTTCGGACGGGTAGAGGACGTTCCACTTTTCACTTTCGAGGAGCTGGAAACCTCCGTTCTCTCCCTGAAGAGCAACAAGGCTCCTGGCCCGGATGGGATTCCCAGTGAGGCTTTAAAGAAAGTATTTTTAATCAACGCTGACTTGTTGTTGAGAATGTACAATGCCTGTTTGGTAGAAGGGGTGTTTCCGGCTCCCTGGAAAACAGCCAGGCTTGTACTGATCAGCAAGGGCAAAGGTGATCCCGAGCTGCCGTCGTCCCACAGGCCTCTCTGCATGTTGGACACGGCTGGGAAGCTGTTCGAGAAGCTGATCCGTTCCCGCCTGACTTCTGCCGTGGAAGCTGCCGGGGACTTATGCCCCCGTCAGTACGGCTTCAGAAAGGGACGGTCAACGATCGACGCTGTCACCGAAGTTCAGAGAGCTGTGGAGAGAGCCGAGAGCCACAACCATTTCTCCCGCCGAGTAGTGCTTCTTGTTACGCTTGATGTCAAGAATGCCTTCAACTCGGCGAGGTGGGTCGATATGTTGGATGCGCTTCGCAACACCTTTCGTATTCCTGCATATCTGTTGCGGCTCGTCAAGGATTATCTACGCTCTCGAAGCCTGATTTATGACACGAGGGACGGAACGCGGACGATGGAAGTCACTTCTGGTGCCGCACAAGGTTCAATACTCGGCCCGGATCTCTGGAACGTTGCCTATGACAGCCTCCTGAGGTCCGAGATGCCTGAGGAAACCACTTTGGTTGGGTACGCCGATGACGTCGCAGCTCTCATTGCTGCACGCAACGTTGAGCTGGCCCAACTGAAGTTGAACAGAGTTATGCGGGTGGTCAACAACTGGATGTCCGATCACGGTCTCTCACTTGCTCTCAGTAAGACGGAGATCGTGATTCTTACGAAGAAGAGGATCGACACCGTCGTCCCGTTTCGAGTGGGAAGGGAGGTGGTCACATCAACTCGTGCCGCCAAATACCTCGGGGTTATGGTGGACACCAAGTTAAGCTGGAGGGATCAGATCTTCCGTACGGCGGACAAGGCCGCTAAGGCAGTGACTTACCTTAGTAGGCTGATGGCCAATGTCGGGGGTCCCCGATCCAGCAGAAGACGTCTGTTGATGTCCGCGGTCCAGTCCGTGCTTCTTTACGGGGCAGAGGTGTGGGCAGGCGCTCTAGATAAGGAGTGCTACAGGTTGCGACTCGCCCGGGTTCAGCGTCAAGCTGCGCTCCGGGTGTGTTCCGCCTACCGGACAGTGTCCGAGCCTGCCGTCCTGGTGGTCGCCGGAGTCATCCCTGTCAAGCTCTTGGCAGGGGAGAGGAAAGCGATTTATCAGAGACAAGGCGAGATCGGCAAGGACACGGCAAGAACAGAAGAGCGCTCCCGAACCTTCCAGCAGTGGCAACACAGCTGGGAGCACGACACCCGAGGACGATGGACTGCGCGACTTATCAAGCAGGTCCAACCATGGGTGGAACGGCGGCATGGGGAGGTGGACTACTACCTGACCCAATTTTTGACAGGTTACGGCTATTTTCGGTCGTACCTGAACCGTATGGGAAAGACCGGTTCACCGGACTGCATTTATTGCCCGGGTGTTCCCGACGATGCGGAACACACATTCTTCCGCTGTCCCCGTTGGGAAGGGCCCCGCCTGGAGGCCACACAAATCTTTGGTGCATTTTCGGTGGACTCGGTCTGCCAAAAGACTTTGGAGGATCAGGGCAACTGGGATTGTTTGTCACAGTTCGTCCGGGGCATCCTCCTGGAAAAGAAAACCGTTCTGGACCGCGAAGTGGCCCAGATCCCTTGATCGAGCGGCTGGATAAGGAGCGAGCCCCACGGGCGTAAGCCAAATTTAGGCCTAGCCTGACGTAATGTGACAAACAATTCCAGGTTAGATTCCTAAAGAGTAGAGGAGGTTTTTTAGTGGGTAAACTCGTTTTTAGGGGAGCCCCACACTACAGGCTGGCCACCTGTGTGCGTAATGCATTTTTCCGCCTCTCCCTCAAAAAAAAAAAAAAAACTTTTAATTTACACACATAAGTTACGACTTTTAGTGCACTACCAAATCTTACCCACTTAGACTTGCGATGAACAAACGAATAAAAAATCCAGTTTCTCTTTTATTCGTTTATAATCCAGAATATTAAAGAATAATATTATGTGTTTATTTTGTCTTTATTTTATTAAAAAAGGTGAAAACCAATTAAATTTCATACTATCGTAATCATGTTTACAGGCTATTATAATTTACTTATACAGTTAAATATTTTTACACACTAATATTCATATAATACAATGCCCTTTACAATAAATATAGTTGACTTTGGTTGGTTTTTATGTTCATCGCATTGAACAATAAGGATAACAGACAGCAAGTTTGAATGGAACCAATTCAAAGGAAATCGTTCAATGGGCTGTGTTGGCCCTAACGTCCTCTGTATACCAACAACATTGGGTAATTATGGACGTTTGTCTAGGCAAGACGCGGTTACTATGTGGATTTGAAAACTTCATCATCAGGATGATATGCGATGAGATAGACAAGATTGATCCACCAATTCTGGTTTATTACATGGAAATCCTCAATTTCTCTTTAAAAAGTTGTAACTCAATCTTTTTGACCTTATTAATTTATGGATAAAAAGATTTCATTGTAAGGGACTTTTTACATTTTGAACACTAAATTAGTAATTTTACCTGTAAAACTTGTAATAATCACATAATAAATAATCTAAATGAGAAATAATAAATTAAACTAGTGATCGCCCACTGGTCGAAATTCGACCAAAAATTGAGTTGATATTAAGCCAATTGCTTTTAAACTGTTTTATAACTTAACATCTGCTCTCCCTGATTTGCTTGTATTTGGTATTACAACACCTGTCTAATGATTATCTCAATTATCCTTCTCCCATAAGATTAACATTGAAATTTCAAGATCCCGTGGGGCGTAGCCATAGGGTCCAATGTGAATTGGAATGCAATTCTGCTCATGTACAGGACTATACCTTTCTAACGACATGTGCGGATTTCTCCTACGATGCACACGAGCTGAGAAAAAAGGAGGAAATGAAACATTCTTGCCTATTTATATATAGACTAAAACAATATGATTATATTTTGGTATTTAATATTAGGGTTGAAAAGTATACTATTTATTTATGCAGTTAAATTAAAACTGTTAACCAAAAAGTACATTTTCTACAAAAAGTAAAGCCCTTCCCAACAAAACTATTATTTGAGTAACAGCCAACTCATTTTATCAACCGAAAAGTATCACTATAATAGTAACAATATTTTGGTTACTGAGCTATTGAGGATTTAATATAGTTTAATCTTGTAGCAGCATTAGTGGAAAATATGACATACATATATTTTACTCTAAAAAAGAATAATCCCAGGTTTCATAAGCAATGGTTATTTTTACTAATGAGCAGAAGATTATTATTATTATTGACATAAAACCTTTTCACTACCCCCCGCTTCACTGTCCTGTACTCTAACACGTGTGTCCCGGCCGGCAGCTGATCAACTACGAGAACTCCCGCGGCGGCATCAGCCTAGTGACAGAGAAGGGGGCGGTGAGTCGCAGCAAGCTGCTCATCCAGAAGGCTGACATGGCGGACAATGGCGTGTATACTTGCGACCCCACCACGGCCGCCGCCGCCACCATACACGTCCACATACTCAACGGTAACACCACTTACTCAACTCACAAGTGATAATACGATTAATAAATCATAATAATAACAATAAAGTAATAGTAAAGATTAGGTAACTGAGTGGTTATAGTGCTCGCCTGTATACCCACAAGCTGCCGGTTCGATCCTGAGTTAATATAAAAGTGAGTAGCTTTTTAAAAGGTTCGATTCCGGACCCATCTGCCTTTTTCCATTGGGCTATTAATTAATTAATGATGCTTTCTAACCACGGGTCGAAGTTAGATAGTACCATTACCGGTTATTGGACCGTTCCTTGACAAAACGCAATTGGCGTAGATACAAAAACAAAATTATGGACCTCTTCCGTTATACGACTATCAGCATTTTCTCGAGGCTTTATTTAAAAATAAGTTTAATTGCAGATTCAACAAAGGAAACTTGAATAGTTTGTAGGCCCTACATGTATTAAGAACAAGAGCAAATGAAATCAGAGGGACTTAAAAATTAAAATTACAATGTTAAGAGGTACAGTTCGTATTGAGGGTTACTTAAATGGTTTAAAAGAAAACATTTTCCTCTGTTCCTCTGGAGACTTGAATTTTAAATTTTTTGAGTATTTTCTTGAACAGGTCGGCTGATCCAAATCCTGTCCACTACTTGTACTCCACAAGTAGCTGTTGAGCATCGTCTGCGAAGATGACTATTGTTTTGTATTGGGTCACTTTACTTTACTCTTAAGGCCTGTAGGCTACTCAGCATTAAGTAAAACGCATAATTAACAATTTTGGTAAAAAATACTAAAAAAGTTAGAATTGTTTAATCATTCAAAAATAGTGAAACTTATGCTAGAAGTCATATAACAGAAAATTGTCCATAATAGCTATGTATTAGAATTGTCTTGAACCATCCTCACATGAAGTGCATTTCGGACAGTTGCAGGCAGTCACCTACAAGTAGGTAGAGTATTGGCCTGAAAAAAATCTCGGGTTTCATTAAGGAGATTTCCTCAAATTATTGGAAACCCAGACTGTCATGTAGTTCGAAAGTTACAGTAAAACGTTGATCCATTAAACAAAAAGTTGTTATTAGTAATGTTGGAGACTCTAATGTGACCTGAAAACACCAGTCGTAAAGGTTGCACGAACGTTAATTTGTTAATTAATTATCTAATTTGTCGTACTTATTAAATGAGAGATAAGATATTCATTTACAAAATTTTATTAGGTTTTTTACAACAAAATTTTACAATTTTATTTATTTAGAAAAAGTTTTATGAAAAACATTTTTGTAATATTTGGCATTGAACTTACTGGAATACGAATAACGAAGGGATTCGTGTTACGGCTAAAAGCTTTGCGAAATGTTGTTTCCACGTTTATCTGCCCTGTAACGAAGAACAATATCATCCTTTTATTTCGTATTAAAAAAAGTGATGTGTTTTTTACTTAAGAATTTAAGAATTTGTTAAGAATTTGAATGTGTTTGTTAAGAATTTGTTTTTTACTTAAGAATTTAAGAGTTACTTAATTAGCTGCTACATATAATATTAATAAAAAATTACAAAAATAATTCATAATATACATGATACATTTTATTAATATTAACAAATATACATTTCAACAATTTACATTACTTTTATATTTTTTCAGATTTTTGTTCGATCAGAACAGCATTAATATTTATTCAAAGCCCTGTCCTCTTTAGTAAATTTTTCGGAAACCTTTGTAAAGTGGCTCTTGCTATTTCATTTAATGGTGTACATTCATCTGAATTTTTTCAGTATTTTTTCGTATCCCTTACCTAACCTAACTCCTTACATATCCATAGAGTGAATAACCCAAAGTTCTTAACTCTGAAGATCTGAGAAGGTATATAATTATTTAAATTAAATCTTTTGACAAAAAAAAAAAAAAAAAAAAACAAATAATAAATCAAATGTCGTCGTCTGAGATATCTATTTTTAAGTTCTTTGTGCTATAAAGAGTTAGGCATATGAAAATCATATAAAAATATTTAGGAACTGGAGATTAAGGCGATTAGGTTGATTAACAAGAGCCAAATTTCAAAAGTTGTCCGGACAATTATTTAAGAAATCATGACTTTAATGGTCCTAATGTAGAAATGCTACAGGTGGTCTGATTAAACCAAGATGCAGGGTGTTTGGAAACTCTCTTGCGAAACTCCGTTTAGCGGTTTCTTGGAAGTGAACAAAAAAGTACAAGGGGCCATATACATAATAAACTGCTTTGTTAAGCTGCTAGCCACAACTTTGTTTTTTAAAATTAATACTTTTTATTGCTGCAACGGATAGCTGTATACGGTTATATTTAGCATGAACATTCACACCGATGTTAATTTTCAAAGAAAGAAATATTTTTCCAAAGTTTATTTTCAAATTGGATGCCATTTTCAGTGTTATCAAAACCGGCAAATTTTATCATAACCATCTAAATTACAAAAAAAGTAGCAAGTTTAATTAAAATTAGATTAATATTTGATAGCTGTGAAACATTTTGAAATTTCCTCATACAGGAAAAACTATTTTATGTAATGTTAGCGGTTGCTTTGAATGGTGTTAAACTATTTAATAGCTTAAGACAACCAGAAATTTCCTACTAAAAATAACAAACTATGATTTGAAAATGAAAGGAGCAAGCAAGCCAACTAATCAAACTAACCCATAACTAGATTACTATCATGTGTACCTGATACAATTGTGATTACGTATAACCAACTAAATGTTATGTAATACATCAGATAGTTGGAGGACAGTCGATTGAGGTGTGTTTTGTTTGTCCAAGGAGAGCACCCTGCAGCCATGCACCACGGCCACGGCAGCAACCACTTCGGACCGCCGGTGCTGACGGCTCTGCTGCTGCCGCTCCTGTCCAACGTGCTGTGAACCCCGTGCTGCTTCCGGCCACCAGCGACACTCGGTCCCCACTCGGCGATACAGAACATTGTTACTTGGGTCACTAAGTCACTAGGACAAGCAATACGTTGCAAAACAACATTCCAATCTCGCATAGTATCGAATTTACTTTTTATTTTATTTTGAGCATTAATCATGGAATGTGATAATTAATAACATATAAAAATATTAAATGATAACATCCACAAAGAAACTTTGCGTTTTAAATGCAAAATACTTTAATTAAATTTTATTGAATTTGATGAAAGAAAAGGAAATAAATGGCCCAACTCCTTAACTCCTTGAAACAATACGATTTGTACTTCTTACTTGGATTAACGTTAAGGAATTATAAAATCATGTCTTCGTGCACTTGTTCTAACACTGTAAAAAATACACTCAACAAAATTAACTTATTGACGTAAGGGTTTAAAAAATTATATTCACAGGGAGATAAGAGGCTTTACATAGTCAGACAAAGTTCATACAAATGAAAAACTTTTACACTTTCAGCACGAAGTAGTTACTCTTCACTACTTGTTACAATTGCTTCAATTTCTACCATACAGGTCTTAAGACGTGTGAATTGTGATAAATTTTTACCAACCAGATCTTAAAGCCATTACTTTTTTTCTTTTTTGGTAATGAGAAAAACTGTGCACTCCAATAAATTCCAGCATAACTTTTGAACCTTTGGCGTAGGATTCATTGTTTTGAGATCACTCCAGATAAGTTAACGCTGGATGTGGATTTCCTTGTTTAAACATTGGATTAAAATCGATACCCAATCGAACAGTTAAAAAATATACCATTAATTTAGTAAATTTGGTTTATTTTCAAATAACTGTTTATGCAAAACAAAATAAAATTTTTTTATTATAAAAACAAGAAATTACTTAATAGAAACCAGGCACTATAAAATAATCATATCAAATATATCAAACTGTCTTAAAATCAGCAAAATAATGACATCTTGATGTTAGAAAATCGATTCTTATTCGTTTCTTAAGTCACACTAAAAACCATCTTTAATTCTTATGACTTTAAAAAAATTATTACTTTTGGCTCCAATTAAATTAATTTATGTCAAATGTTTATATAAGAGACGTTGTTATCTCTACTATATTTTGTATAGTGTCCAAAGTTAATCAGAGGAATGATTTCACTGCGAGTGGGGATCATAGGAATAAGAAAGTAATGTAAATAGGATTCTCGGCCTCGCCCAATAGAAGTCTAAATACTACCTCTAAATGGTGAGTGACAAGTGAACTTGACTCAACTTTAGTGTCTACCTTTGAACTGTGACGTTTGGAATTTTGAACTTTGGTCAAGGTTTTATCAGTAAATCAGTTTATTTGTACTAATAAAATATTTTAAAATCTTAAACGTCTTTTGTGTGATTACCTGATGTCTGTCTAACAAGGGCTTTTTTAAGTGTTACAACTTGACTAGTTAAATCATATACAATCAATTAAAGTAATAAGTCTTGGCAAATTAGAAAACATAGTTTTGTTGTACATTTTAGTGATGAAATACTCAGATACAGTATAGAAAAATGTATATATATATATATATTTAGCATAATTCCAAAAGGCTTTTACATGAAATTATTACATCAGAGTACTTGTATCTTTAATATAAACTCTTTTTAAGGTTTCTATTTTTGTAATTTTGTATTGCATTAAATTTTTCTCTCTAACCATTGATAACTCCAATTGATAACTCCAAGCAAAAATGTATAATTTTCATTATAGAGGTTTTGCTGCGGTATTATGTTCGGTATATATGGACCGACAGGAAGTACATGAGGTTTTTAGATAACTTGTAAAGATGGAATAAGCGAGGGGGGGGGGGTTTAAATTTTAATCAAGTAAATGGACATCTCCTCGGACTTAATATATCGAAGTAGATAAAATAGTCGGGAGCAAGAGTCATTTCAATAAATCAATGTTACTTTTTATAAATGACTTTAAAAAAATAAGGTTGAAATAATAAAACGTCCTCCAACGTTACTCGATATATTTACACTTACAATCCGAGTTTCGGATCGGGTGTGATGCTAACCAGTGTGACTGGTCTAACTCGATCACCCTCTTTCATTTATGATTTATTTCATTTGTGTCTTACTCGATCTTTCATTTTTTTTACCGAAAACAATTACAGTGCAAGTGTAAATATATCGAGTAGTGTTGGAAGAAGTTTTATTATTCCAGCCTGAATTACTAGTACCACCACGTACAATGCTATTTAAGAAGTTATTTAAAAATATGCTAATATAATTTTTTTTGTCAAGGGTATTTACGAGAGTTTTGAATAGAAATAGAATATTTCAGGTTTTATTGAGTTCATAACTGCCATTCTGTACATAATGAATACAAACGTAGAAATTTCTATGTAGGCCTATATTTGTCAATAGTTTTCATGCAACATATAATAGTTTTGATGGATTACTCTTAAATTTTGATTAACTTAAATATCATGTATAAAATTTGTTACTCGGGCAACAACATATGTAAAATAACAATAATTAAAACAACAATTAAAAAAACAATAATATAAAATATACGGTTTAGTATAATATTCAGTAGTATAATATAATATATACTAACTATAATATATGATTTCAACTAATATACTATATATAATATATACTATATAATATATAGTATAATATTTAGTATAATATTTAGTATAATATTCAGTATTCATTCAGTATAATATTTCCATAGTCTAAATCATTTTTTATTATAATATTTAAAATATATATTATTTTCAAAATAAGTGTTTGAAATACTCTCAAGAACTATATAAAATTGCAATATGATAGCCTAATATGCAAGTTTTATTGAATCATTTTACAGTAGACACCTGCACCCATCCACAGCAGTTAACACATCACAGTTATAGAGCTTGAAGCTGCATCGGTAATAAGTCTTTTTATTAC
Organism: Neoaliturus tenellus; assembly: GCA_030545055.2. Classification (NCBI taxonomy): domain Eukaryota; kingdom Metazoa; phylum Arthropoda; class Insecta; order Hemiptera; family Cicadellidae; genus Neoaliturus; species Neoaliturus tenellus. The sequence continues at coordinate 293,893,772 of CM061531.1, forward strand.
AACATGAATTTAAAATTATCTTCTTTTTAATACACGATACATACTAGGTCTATTATTTTTAGTAAAACCCTTAGGATAAACTTTAATAAGTGAGTAAAAATGCCACATAATTATTAGGTATGATAAACTTATCATCAACAGTCTATGCTCTTCTTTTGTTATCAATAGCTATGAACAATGTGTTTTGGAAACTTATCTCAAACTATGTGCATAAATATAAACGAAAGAGAGCATTTCTCTTAAGAAAGAGCTCTATTACAGTAAGGTCGTCGTTTAACTTACTAATATAATACTTGTAATAATATAGTAATACTAGTATAATAATACTGTTTGACGTACGTAAGGTTTCTTAAATTTATCGCAGATCAACATTTTTCCCTAAATATTAAAATGAAACCATTCCCCACCAAGTCAAACCCAAGGAAAAGCTTAAAAATATGTTGAACGTTTAATAAATAAAGGGGTTTGCAAAACTGTGGGTGACAGGTTAGAATCGTGTAAGTTTCAAATAGAAACATAATATGTCATATTGTACGTCGTTGAAAAGAACTAATCAATAAAAATATTTAAGGTGAAAACAGTTTTTATTTGTTAAAAATGTTTTCAGTAAGAGCTTTGATATGAAATACTTAGTGACATATGTTTATATTTGAGTTTTGCATGTTTACATTTTTAGTTTTTATTATGTAAACATTTTTTTAAAAGTTAACTTTTTGAAATTTGATGTTTTAATGAAGGTAGCGGTAGGCTTGTGACGACTCCTTGTTGTAGGCTCCTGGCATTGTAAAGCTTATCTTATTTCAATTAAATATTTGGAATCAAGAGTAATTTATGACAAATAATGGAAAACCAACAATCAATTCCGTAAATTACAAATTTTTCTAAAAAAAAAAAACTACCAGTATTTTTAAACACATATAATAAACATATTTTAATTCCACATATGTGTTTATATTTAATATTCCTTTAAAACCAAATTAGTTATGTTATGTACTTTGTATTTCAAATTTCAAAAATTGAACCAGTGATCCACAGATTTGGAACACGATGTATGTTAACAAAGCAAATATATTTTTAAGCTTATCCTTGGTGTTACTTGAGAAGGAAATAGTTCTAGTTTAAGATGCAGGAAAAACTGTAGATTCTTAATGAGTTTGCGTGAGACACCAGGTATACAATCAGCCAGTTTTAAGATGTTACACTTTCTCGAAGGGTAATGATAACATTCCCGTCAGGTAATGCGAAAATAATTAACATAACATTATAATTTACACAAATAATAAAGTTACGTTCTTATACTTTGAATCACCTAAGTATCGTCCTCAAAAATAATTTTAACTATTTACTTTTTATGAGTTATGAAAACTTAGTTTCATACTCTTCATTTAGCAAGTTAGTATTTGGTTATGTTCATTTTACAACTTGGATTCTTACACTATTTAGATTCAACTAAATGGGTTATTTTTTAAACATTAGTGTGTGTATAGGTGTATAATTTTTTTCATCACACAGCATCGATATCACCTGTTTTTGACCCTCACCTCTACCAACCAACTCTACCAACGAAAGACCTGTTTTCTCGGCAAAATTTTGCGGCCTAGACCGTTAATGGAAACGGTAGCAAAGAAATCCAGAATATAATAAGGTAAGTGACAACAACAACAACAAATAATAAAACAGTGACGTAAATGGTAGTACATCTGATAGTAACTACTGTCAAATATATATGACGAACATGGGGAAAATAGTGTTTTCCCTTTGAATCAGCTGTGTCACCTACCGTTAGAGTATTCTAATTTCGGTGCACTTCGCTTATGTGAAATGGTGTCCTAGCAACCAGAAACACAAGCAGTATATCCCGCTAGGTTGGTTGAGGTTGTTTTTTTTTTGTTTTTTTTTATAGACGATTTTTTTTACTTGTTTAGAATTTATTTAAGTGTGTAGTGTGATGAGAAATATCGTTCTTAACTCGGCCAAAAATGTTTTGCCTGCCCTCGATCGTTTCAAGTTCTCGACTTCGCCCCGAACTTGAAACACGATCTCGTGCCCGGCAAAACCCCATTTTCGACCCTTGTAACGAAATATTCTATATTTAATCGATACCTTTTTATACAAAAGTCTAAAATTTTAACACATAAATAGGGGACTTTTATACCAGTGCTTCTAATCCGTTAATATATATTTATAAATATATGTATGCATCATTATTATTAAGCAGAATAAACGGTATCAGCTAACTGACAATACTTTCTCCTAACAATATAAAAAATGTGTTAAAAGCTTCAAACATTATTGTCTTGATGAATCAGTTGGATAGCTAACGGCTGAGCAGCGCGAGTTTGACCCTACGCGTGCCTGTGACTTTTAACAACGTACTGCGTTTACCGCTAAACGAAAAATTGAATTTTCCCCGCAACCACTTGACGTAGAGCAATAATTTAAAATAATGGATTATTTAGTTCTTTAAACTTGATTTAATGGTAATCAGTAAAATTTATTTCAGGATAACAGCTATTTTGAAAATCCAAAATATTGATTTTTTAAACACTTTTTATCGTATAACTTTCAGATGCGCATATTCTCGGAAATGCGGGTGGTGTCATTTTATTCAGCATTTTATTCTTAATAAACCACAAAATTTTAATCTAAATCGTAAGAGCCGTTTTTGATAAATTTTTATTTTTCACGTTTTTTGAGGATTTTTGGGGGTAAACTACCCCTAAAAATAAAAAATGAAAAAAAAATGAAAAAAAACGCCTGGAATTATCATGGGTTTGGACCTACATTCCAAATTTCATACAAATTGGACCATTAGAGCTTTCTCTGGCTCTGTTTACATCCAGACACACACACACGCACATACACACACACACACACACACACACACACACACACACACACACACACACACACACACACACACACACACACACACACACACACACACACACACACACACACAGACATCACTCTGAAAACCACTTTTTTGGTCTCAGGGGGCAACAAAATGGATAAATCCACCAACAACTCAAATTCGAAAATTTTGATGAAAACAATACTTTCTCCATATACCATGGTATAGGGGGATAAAGTAAAAAAGTGTAGATATATTATCATAACACTAAATAATTGACTTTATGCATACTGAATTACCTCAATTATAGGTTCTACTCGCATGTATCCCTATTAAATTATATATGTATTTTTTATTAATATTTATTAGATTTAAAATATTTATATATTAAGTTGTTTTATTACTCTTTGGATAAAACCACAGCTATATTAGACTTTTCAGCTAAGAATCAAGCAAAAATCATGTGTACAAACCTACATCATTTAAAGGTCTTAATATCCTCAGCTCATTCTCACATTTAAAAAAGTTTAATCTGATCATTGAGGACTAAATATGTTTGGTCAAACTAAAAACATAACAATTTAAGAATAAGAATTGATTGGAATGTGCAATAATACGTTTGTAAACGCAATATACTAGATCACCTTGTCTAAAGCTATAACACCATTAGAGACTTTTTCCAACTTTAAAAGTTAAACGGTCTAAGGCAAGGTTCTGGCCGTTAAACTTTAGCACTGAAGCAACCCTTGTAAATGGAGCGAAACTCTTGACCCTGAAGGCTTTTAAGGTCTAGTTCAGGGAGACGGTAATAAATCTTACTTTGTGTGGCTATAGCTAAAGTATTATTTTGTAGCTTTTCATAATATCCTGTTTACTGTTATCAGTAATGATGATCACATATTTATCAATTGATTTTTTGTAGTTGGAATCGTTATATTTTCAAAATTATATGCGTCTAACAAAATACAGGTCTCATTTTATCGTTGCGTGTAGACAATAAATTATATTTAACTGTGTATTACGATGTACAATTACCAAAAATGGCAAAAACAATCACCTAAAATAGCTTACTATTAAGTATGATAAAATAAAATTCCCACGAACCCTAAGGGCACAAACCATAAACTTGATAAAATAATTAATATGATCAGAACTTTGTGGTTGCTCCGTATAGGATGTTTGATTTTTACATTTTCAATTTTTCGAATTTTAATGATTGGTTTTCAGTATGTGGTCTTTTTATTTTTAAGTCAAAGTGTACATGATACGATTAAAGTGATCAATCAGTTACTACATAACAACCATTTTATCATGTATAATGACCTAGTTTGCTGATGAAAGTAATTAATTAATAACCTTCACCGGTCATAATTGAGCCGTGACGTTTTGCCCACCATGTGTGATGTCACGTCTCATTTGTTATAGTGTTGTTTTTTTTTTTTTTTTTTGGCCAGTGTTTTCTGTATGCTGTCATTCTGGAATATTCGGTGTTGTCTTTCTTCTTTTCACCAGCTGTAACGCAACGTCCTGTAAAAGATCATAGGTGCCGTTGGTGAACGTAACCGCAAGACGTACTATTTTGTCGCACTGTCTCTCAAAAGAAATTTTATCAATTTAGACCTTTTCTACCAGTGATTTTTGTGCTGTAATGCGGTGATTTAAACCTCCCAACGCATCATTTTGGGGTCCAGCTGGGGACTTGGTCCCACCGACAATGCCATGCAGATGATGGTTCCGGCCTGGTCCGTCCGCCTGCCCACCTAGGGGACATACATGGCCTTGGTCCCCACTTGCCGGAGCTGCAGGCCGACGCTCTTCTTTCCAGTGCCATGACGCCATAAACGAACTACTGTGATATGCCACTCCACCAATGAACTGTGATATTTTGTTATTTATGTGTGACAGTATTTATTTATTTATTTGTAGTCTCTATGTTAGGTTAATTTCCTATTAGGAGCCCGCCCTGCGCCACAGGTCTCCGGGTGGAATTATTTTTGTCAACCTCAAAATTCGGCACGCCAATTCTTTTGTGTATTTTGTGTTTGTAAATTGTTATGTTTATTTATTGAAATTTATTTGTTGTTATTTATTTATTTATTTATTTATTTAATTTATCAATGCCAATTTTAAAGTTAAAGTTTCAGAAGGGGGAATTTTTTTAATTACCGTTGTTTTTGAATTTTGAATATCGATATTCTGGTTGGCCAACCTTGGTGACATTGACTTCTGGAAAAATCTTTTGTTATCAAATTTATCACTGCGGACCTTTGATGTTCCCGATTTTGCTCTGTTTTGCTGTTGTTAAATTTTGCTGTTAACTTTGTGTTAAATTAAATGGCTGGTTCCACAAGTTTGTTTTTTTGTTCTGAACTCCTGAGAGCGTTGGTGAGCCCCTCCCGTGGAGCGCCTTGGGCAAGCACGTTTCCAAAGGTCGGGTGCGCTTCCGCGGGGGTGCGGTTCAGATGGTAGCAGAGCGTGGTTCGGCTCCCAAAATGGAAAATAACCCAAAATGGAATCTCTCAGAGGCATCATTGATGACCTGCTCAAAAATGGGGTCATCGAACCCTCCAATTCCAGCTATGCCAGTCCAGCATTTCTTGTCCCGAAACCAAATGGAAAGTCTCGTATGGTCATTGATTATCGCAAGCTCAACGCCAAGATTGAAATCGACTCCGTCCCTCTCCCCGACCTGCATTCTGCTTTCGACTGGTTCGGTAAGGCCAAGTATTTCTCTGTTTTTGATCTCAATCAGGCTTATCACCAAATTCCATTGAAGGTGGAGTCCCGACCTCTCACTGCCTTCTGTGTTCCGTGGAACTTGTATCAGTTCACACGAGTCCCCATGGGCTTAGCTGTGGGAGCTCAAACCCTCACCCGACTTCTTGATTCCATTTTTCACGATGTGAAGTTCAAGTTTGTGTTCAATTACTTGGACGACCTTCTTGTTTACAGTGAGAGTTTTGAGGACCACCTTGTTCATCTGGAGGAAGTTATGACTCGTTTGCGTAGGGCTGGCCTTACCGTGAACCCGGACAAAGTTAGTTTCGCTCAAGCCGAAATTTCTTTCTTGGGCCATCTGGTCTCCTCCAAGGGCGTCCGCATAGATCCCGCTAGGACTCAAGCCATCCGGGAGTTTCCTCCGCCCAAGGACGCCAAAGGCATTGCTAGGTTTGTTGGCATGGTGAATTTCTATCGACGCTTCATCCCCAATGTTGCGGAGTTGGCCGCACCTTTGAATGCGCTCAGGAAGAAAGGCGCCAAGTTTGAGTGGGGTGAAGCGCAGCGGACGTCCTTTGAGCTCTTGAAGGAGGCGGTGATGCAACCTCCTGTGTTGGCGATGCCGGATTTCAGTCGTAGGTTCATTTTGCAGACGGATGCCTCCTCACAAGCCATTGCGGCCGTGTTATCCCAAGAAGTAGATGGTGTTAGGCAGCCTATCGCTTTCGCCTCTCGAACTTTGACATCTTGCGAGAAGAAAAGTTCTTCTGTATACGAGCTGGAGTGTCTGGCTGTTGTCTTTGGTGTAAACAAGTTCCGAAGGTTCCTTGAACATAAGGAATTTTTGCTGGAGACCGACAACCAGGCACTCTCATGGCTTCTCGCGCACCCTCGCCAGCTCGGGAAAATTGGTCGTTGGGTGGTGCAAATTTCGTCCCTTAAGTTTACCGTCCAACACGTACGAGGCATTCAGAATGTCATTGCAGACACCCTTTCTAGGATGTATCATTCCCCCGACGACCATCTTTCTGATCCGGAGCAGACGGAATGTGCCGTGCTTCTGGAATTTCCTCTGGCCTTTTCGGATATCATTCCCCACCAGTTAAACGATCCTGAGCTGGCTAAAATCATTGGTGAGCTCCAGAATGGGGGAGCCCACCCCCCTTATTTTCTGTCCCAGGGGGCCCTCTGCTGTCGAGCTCGGCAACAGGGTAAACCTAAAATTGTGCTGCCAAGTCTTCTTATTCCGATGGTCTTTGAGTATTTTCATTCTTCCCCTGTGGGTGGGCATTTAGGGATCCACAAGACCATCTCCAAGATTAGGGAACTGTTCATCTGGAAGGGTATGGACCGGGACGTTGCGGGGCGGGTGCGTTCTTGCCAAACGTGCTCGCTCATTAAGCCCGCTCAGAATGCCAAGTTAGGGTTGTTGTCATCTGACGTGGCGGAGAGACCTCTGGAGAAGGTTTTCATCGACTATGTTGGGCCTCTCCCACGTAGCAAGTCGGGAAACAATTTCCTGCTTGTTTGTGTGGATGCCTTTTCCAAGTTCTGCTGGCTTTTTCCCTTAAGGAATGCCACTGCACAGCTCACCGTTCAGGTACTTCGAACCCAACTGTTCCAACACTTTGGGATTCCCGCCACCATAGTTTCCGATAACGGAACCCAATTTGTTTCGCATCTTTTCAAAAGAATGTGCTTTGGGCACGGTATCCGCCATGTGACCACATCCCCTTACTACCCACAGCCTTCTCATGCTGAGAGGTTCAACCGAAATCTTCGTTCCGCTCTCATCGCTTTCCATGCTGAACGACAGACAACCTGGGATCAAGAGCTCCCTTGGATCCAATTCGCTTTCAACACTGCTACCCATGAGAGTCACAAGGCGGTTCCTTTCGAGTTGATGTTTGGCTTCAAACCAAACAACCCCTTGGCAAATGTTTGGAGGATTGGCGACCTTCTGCCACCGCCTGGTACGCCCGATGTCAAGGAAACTTGGCAAGCGGCCAGGCGTAATCTCATTAGGGCTAGAGAACTTGTGAGGAGGAAATATAACCGAGGTAGAGTTGACAACCCCTTCCAGGTGGGGGATCTGGTTTTCTGCAAGGCTCATCCGGCCAGTTCGGCTGTTGACAAGAGAGCCGCCAAGCTGTGTTACAGGTGGACAGGTCCCCACCGCATCTTGGAGTTCCTCACTCCTGTGACGGCCCGGCTGGGAGATCCCCAGACCGGAAAGGTTTTGCGGAGGGTGCACATTAGTCATCTTAAGCCTTACCGCGGAAATCCTTAAGTTGCTCGGAAGTCTGTGCGGGAAGTGTGCAGGGCCAGGAAGCCTGATCACCTTTCTGTCCCCTTCACTCTGTTCTGGTTTTTCCCTGTTTCTCTTTTTGCAGGCCTGCACAAATAACTTTGGGTGAGTAGTCCCCTGGTTTTGGGAAAGCTTGACGCCCCCACTTTCAGACTGTCCTGAGCGTTCCTGGTGTGAGTGTTCTTCTAGTTTTGGGGAGAGGTTGTTTGCCTTTTGTTTTGCCGGGTGGTTCCCTTTTGGAGGGGGAGGTTGAGCCGTGACGTTTTGCCCACCATGTGTGATGTCACGTCTCATTTGTTATAGTGTTGTTTTTTTTTTGGCCAGTGTTTTCTGTATGCTGTCATTCTGGAATATTCGGTGTTGTCTTTCTTCTTTTCACCAGCTGTAACGCAACGTCCTGAAAAAGATCATAGGTGCCGTTGGTGAACGTAACCGCAAGACGTACTATTTTGTCGCACTGTCTCTCAAAAGAAATTTTATCAATTTAGACCTTTTCTACCAGTGATTTTTGTGCTGTAATGCGGTGATTTAAACCTCCCAACGCATCATTTTGGGGTCCAGCTGGGGACTTGGTCCCACCGACAATGCCATGCAGATGATGGTTCCGGCCTGGTCCGTCCGCCTGCCCACCTAGGGGACATACATGGCCTTGGTCCCCACTTGCCGGAGCTGCAGGCCGACGCTCTTCTTTCCAGTGCCATGACGCCATAAACGAACTACTGTGATATGCCACTCCACCAATGAACTGTGATATTTTGTTATTTATGTGTGACAGTATTTATTTATTTATTTGTAGTCTCTATGTTAGGTTAATTTCCTATTAGGAGCCCGCCCTGCACCACAGGTCTCCGGGTGGAATTATTTTTGTCAACCTCAAAATTCGGCACGCCAATTCTTTTGTGTATTTTGTGTTTGTAAATTGTTATGTTTATTTATTGAAATTTATTTGTTGTTATTTATTTATTTATTTATTTATTTAATTTATCAATGCCAATTTTAAAGTTAAAGTTTCAGAAGGGGGAATTTTTTTAATTACCGTTGTTTTTGAATTTTGAATATCGATATTCTGGTTGGCCAACCTTGGTGACATTGACTTCTGGAAAAATCTTTTGTTATCAAATTTATCACTGTGGACCTTTGATGTTCCCGATTTTGCTCTGTTTTGCTGTTGTTAAATTTTGCTGTTAACTTTGTGTTAAATTAAATGGCTGGTTCCACAAGTTTGTTTTTTTGTTCTGAACTCCTGAGAGCGTTGGTGAGCCCCTCCCGTGGAGCGCCTTGGGCAAGCACGTTTCCAAAGGTCGGGTGCGCTTCCGCGGGGGTGCGGTTCAGATGGTATCAGAGCGTGGTTCCGCTCCCAAAATGGAAAATAACCCAAAATGGAATCTCTCAGAGGCATCATTGATGACCTGCTCAAAAATGGGGTCATCGAACCCTCCAATTCCAGCTATGCCAGCCCAGCATTTCTTGTCCCGAAACCAAATGGAAAGTCTCGTATGGTCATTGATTATCGCAAGCTCAACGCCAAGATTGAAATCGACTCCGTCCCTCTCCCCGACCTGCATTCTGCTTTCGACTGGTTCGGTAAGGCCAAGTATTTCTCTGTTTTGATCTCAATCAGGCTTATCACCAAATTCCATTGAAGGTGGAGTCCCGACCTCTCACTGCCTTCTGTGTTCCGTGGAACTTGTATCAGTTCACACGAGTCCCCATGGGCTTAGCTGTGGGAGCTCAAACCCTCACCCGACTTCTTGATTCCATTTTTCACGATGTGAAGTTCAAGTTTGTGTTCAATTACTTGGACGACCTTCTTGTTTACAGTGAGAGTTTTGAGGACCACCTTGTTCATCTGGAGGAAGTTATGACTCGTTTGCGTAGGGCTGGCCTTACCGTGAACCCGGACAAAGTTAGTTTCGCTCAAGCCGAAATTTCTTTCTTGGGCCATCTGGTCTCCTCCAAGGGCGTCCGCATAGATCCCGCTAGGACTCAAGCCATCCGGGAGTTTCCTCCGCCCAAGGACGCCAAAGGCATTGCTAGGTTTGTTGGCATGGTGAATTTCTATCGACGCTTCATCCCCAATGTTGCGGAGTTGGCCGCACCTTTGAATGCGCTCAGGAAGAAAGGCGCCAAGTTTGAGTGGGGTGAAGCGCAGCGGACGTCCTTTGAGCTCTTGAAGGAGGCGGTGATGCAACCTCCTGTGTTGGCGATGCCGGATTTCAGTCGTAGGTTCATTTTGCAGACGGATGCCTCCTCACAAGCCATTGCGGCCGTGTTATCCCAAGAAGTAGATGGTGTTAGGCAGCCTATCGCTTTCGCCTCTCGAACTTTGACATCTTGCGAGAAGAAAAGTTCTTCTGTATACGAGCTGGAGTGTCTGGCTGTTGTCTTTGGTGTAAACAAGTTCCGAAGGTTCCTTGAACATAAGGAATTTTTGCTGGAGACCGACAACCAGGCACTCTCATGGCTTCTCGCGCACCCTCGCCAGCTCGGGAAAATTGGTCGTTGGGTGGTGCAAATTTCGTCCCTTAAGTTTACCGTCCAACACGTACGAGGCATTCAGAATGTCATTGCAGACACCCTTTCTAGGATGTATCATTCCCCCGACGACCATCTTTCTGATCCGGAGCAGACGGAATGTGCCGTGCTTCTGGAATTTCCTCTGGCCTTTTCGGATATCATTCCCCACCAGTTAAACGATCCTGAGCTGGCTAAAATCATTGGTGAGCTCCAGAATGGGGGAGCCCACCCCCCTTATTTTCTGTCCCAGGGGGCCCTCTGCTGTCGAGCTCGGCAACAGGGTAAACCTAAAATTGTGCTGCCAAGTCTTCTTATTCCGATGGTCTTTGAGTATTTTCATTCTTCCCCTGTGGGTGGGCATTTAGGGATCCACAAGACCATCTCCAAGATTAGGGAACTGTTCATCTGGAAGGGTATGGACCGGGACATTGCGGGGCGGGTGCGTTCTTGCCAAACGTGCTCGCTCAGTAAGCCCGCTCAGAATGACAAGTTAGGGTTGTTGTCATCTGAGGTGGCGGAGAGACCTCTGGAGAAGGTTTTCATCGACTATGTTGGGCCTCTCCCACGTAGCAAGTCGGGAAACAATTTCCTGCTTGTTTGTGTGGATGCCTTTTCCAAGTTCTGCTGGCTTTTTCCCTTAAGGAATGCCACTGCACAGCTCACCGTTCAGGTACTTCGAACCCAACTGTTCCAACACTTTGGGATTCCCGCCACCATAGTTTCCGATAACGGAACCCAATTTGTTTCGCATCTTTTCAAAAGAATGTGCTTTGGGCACGGTATCCGCCATGTGACCACATCCCCTTACTACCCACAGCCTTCTCATGCTGAGAGGTTCAACCGAAATCTTCGTTCCGCTCTCATCGCTTTCCATGCTGAACGACAGACAACCTGGGATCAAGAGCTCCCTTGGATCCAATTCGCTTTCAACACTGCTACCCATGAGAGTCACAAGGCGGTTCCTTTCGAGTTGATGTTTGGCTTCAAACCAAACAACCCCTTGGCAAATGTTTGGAGGATTGGCGACCTTCTGCCACCGCCTGGTACGCCCGATGTCAAGGAAACTTGGCAAGCGGCCAGGCGTAATCTCATTAGGGCTAGAGAACTTGTGAGGAGGAAATATAACCGAGGTAGAGTTGACAACCCCTTCCAGGTGGGGGATCTGGTTTTCTGCAAGGCTCATCCGGCCAGTTCGGCTGTTGACAAGAGAGCCGCCAAGCTGTGTTACAGGTGGACAGGTCGCCACCGCATCTTGGAGTTCCTCACTCCTGTGACGGCCCGGCTGGGAGATCCCCAGACCGGAAAGGTTTTGCGGAGGGTGCACATTAGTCATCTTAAGCCTTACCGCGGAAATCCTTAAGTTGCTCGGAAGTCTGTGCGGGAAGAGTGCAGGGCCAGGAAGCCTGATCACCTTTCTGTCCCCTTCACTCTGTTCTGGTTTTTCCCTGTTTCTCTTTTTGCAGGCCTGCACAAATAACTTTGGGTGAGTAGTCCCCTGGTTTTGGGAAAGCTTGACGCCCCCGCTTTCAGACTGTCCTGAGCGTTCCTGGTGTGAGTGCTCTTCTAGTTTTGGGGAGAGGTTGTTTGCCTTTTGTTTTGCCGGGTGGTTCCCTTTTGGAGGGGGAGGTTGAGCCGTGACGTTTTGCCCACCATGTGTGATGTCACGTCTCATTTGTTATAGTGTTGTTGTTTTTTTTTTTTTTTTTTTTTTTTGCCAGTGTTTTCTGTATGCTGTCATTCTGGAATATTCGGTGTTGTCTTTCTTCTTTTCACCAGCTGTAACGCAACGTCCTGAAAAAGATCATAGGTGCCGTTGGTGAACGTAACCGCAAGACGTACTATTTTGTCGCACTGTCTCTCAAAAGAAATTTTATCAATTTAGACCTTTTCTACCAGTGATTTTTGTGCTGTAATGCGGTGATTTAAACCTCCCAACGCATCATTTTGGGGTCCAGCTGGGGACTTGGTCCCACCGACAATGCCATGCAGATGATGGTTCCGGCCTGGTCCGTCCGCCTGCCCACCTAGGGGACATACATGGCCTTGGTCCCCACTTGCCGGAGCTGCAGGCCGACGCTCTTCTTTCCAGTGCCATGACGCCATAAACGAACTACTGTGATATGCCACTCCACCAATGAACTGTGATATTTTGTTATTTATGTGTGACAGTATTTATTTATTTATTTGTAGTCTCTATGTTAGGTTAATTTCCTATTAGGAGCCCGCCCTGCGCCACAGGTCTCCGGGTGGAATTATTTTTGTCAACCTCAAAATTCGGCACGCCAATTCTTTTGTGTATTTTGTGTTTGTAAATTGTTATGTTTATTTATTGAAATTTATTTGTTGTTATTTATTTATTTATTTATTTATTTAATTTATCAATGCCAATTTTAAAGTTAAAGTTTCAGAAGGGGGAATTTTTTTAATTACCGTTGTTTTTGAATTTTGAATATCGATATTCTGGTTGGCCAACCTTGGTGACATTGACTTCTGGAAAAATCTTTTGTTATCAAATTTATCACTGTGGACCTTTGATGTTCCCGATTTTGCTCTGTTTTTGCTGTTGTTAAATTTTGCTGTTAACTTTGGGTTAAATTAAATGGCTGGTTCCACAAGTTTGTTTTTTTGTTCTGAACTCCTGAGAGCGTTGGTGAGCCCCTCCCGTGGAGCGCCTTGGGCAAGCACGTTTCCAAAGGTCGGGTGCGCTTCCGCGGGGGTGCGGTTCATAATTTATAACCTACAGTTCAGTTTGTTTAAAGCAATAAATTTGTTTTAAAGTTAATAACTTTGACCGGTTATTATACATAATAAGCAACCAGGGATCAGACATTATGAATAAATAGACGGCCACAGATAGAGAAATAAAATCGTTTTCCCTCCGTGTTGTAGACAGATAGGGGTAAGCGCGTGCAAGGTATCGGCACTCCTCTTGTGCTTCGTCACCTACGCGCCTGGAGTCGGCCGTCTCGTTCCCACAAACTTTTTATCTTACGGAGTTAATATTGTAATAATTTGAAAAAGAGAAACGTAATATTGGTTAATAATAACGTAGTTTAGGTTAAGTAAATAAACATAAATTATGATCTTAAAACAATTTTATTGCTTTTTATTACAGTTATGTTGTTACTTAATAATAAAAATAATATAAATTTAATTTAAAGTTCAGAAAGTCAAAATCAAGTTTTGCTAAAATATAACAATATCAATTTGTTAAATTATGTTATTATTAAGGTACAATATCATTTCAATAATTTATTCTATTTAATCCAATTTTTTTTGTACAAATGTTACTTTGTAGGCAACTGATGCTTCAATAAGTAAAAAAAATCTGATATTTTCTTTAATCATATTGCTCCTAGTCAAAATTAGTATTGATAAATATTTTTAGTAAAATTTTCAAAATTAATTTGTTCTAAAATTCTACTACCTTTTTTATTTTTCAATTTGTAACAATAATAGTGTTTGTTTAAATGAATATAAATTTGCTTACTTAAAAGTGATTCAAAATTTGTAAAGGCCCTTTTTGTTATTTGATATATCTATTACATTCTCGTTTATAAAATCACAAAAAAACTAAATACTATAAAGCAAACAAAACTAAGTTTACGGATAGCGTAAAAATTTACATTATGTGACTGGGAGATATAGTTTTATTCGTTTCCTCAAATGTGCCCTATTAGGCCACATAAGAAACCAGGTTGGTTTTCCAATCAACTCTTCACTTACATTACATTCACTGACAGATATAAGCTAATAAGAAAAAGTGTGAAGCGAAATTTATATTACTGTTTTCTCAGAAGTGAGGGAAGAAATAAGTTGCGAATACCGTACAACTTCGTCGTTTGTAGCAAATAAGCAGTATACAACTTTGTTAAAACACCAAGCAATTTTATTTATTGATTATTTTATTACTTTCTGATTTCATTTTGTATTACTGATGACCCATTTTAAATCATTGGGTTTTAATACAAGTTCTTAGTTAGTTCACAAAATATAAAACGATTTTTGGAACGGTTATCTTGCCTGGGCACCGATTCAAGATGTTCAAGATTCGTAAGAATCAACAATATCTGATTATCACTTTAAAGTCTTCGTAATGAAATTTACGATCTCGTTTGTACTTTCTCGTGTTTAACACGGTCAAAATAATAAAAATATAAAATATCAATAATAATGAGTCCGCAACAACAAGGCTAGGTCGTGAATACTTAAAAACAAGTATGTAACTCTGCCTTTCAAAATATCAGCTGTTGTAATGATGTACATTTTGAATACACAATGCATTATTAATATCGTGTAGGCCAAACCTAATAACAGACCGGTTGACTGTTATATTAATGATTTTTATGTTTTATGATTTCCGTGGCAAAGATGTAATGCGTAATCAGTGCATATGAGTATTTTCTGCTCTTGAGTAGCTAGTTGGCACTTGCTTAAGCCTTATGGATAACTATTTCTAGTTGTGTAGTAAAGTGCAACTTTAGGTCATATTTAAACAAATTATTATTAATATTATTTTATTTAATTATTTTTTTATTATTTTTTTTCTTGAAAACAAGGGTACACATGACTTCTAAATGAAGCCCTTAATGTTAAGAAAATAAGTCTATTTTAAATATTGTATTTGACAACAAGCTTTTTAAACGCTTTAATCATGGAAATAATTTAATCTACTTATAAAGACCGTGTTTTCATTAATATTTGTTTGGATATCTGTATACAATGGAAATGGATGTAAAGTATAAGTGGAAAGAAAAAAAAAAAAAACAAAAAAATTGGGTCTCCTTAAAATGAAGGTAAATGGCAGCCACAGTCAATAGCTATGCAGGCTTTGATGTTGATACCTCTTAACACCACTCTGCTTCACCGATGGGCTTCATGAATGTTTGCTTATTTTCTTCTGTTCACCATTCTTAAAACTCCTTTAGTAAATAAAATGGATAAAAACATATTTTTTGCATAATGTAAAGCTAATAGGCATTACCGCTAATGCAATTTTAATTTTTCAACCCACACTATGTATGCTTACCACAATCCATTGCCACGACTTCATCGCCTGAGTAACAGCCTTCCAACTTCGATGGACATTTTCCTGATGACCATTGAACAATGATCAGTTCAGAAGGGGATTATTAACATTTCATAATTCTCTCTCTTGTTGAGCAACTCTTGTATGTTTTTAGATAAGCCTACAGTCATGTGTCTATCTATCAAGTGTTGCTATTGTTTTTGTGGTTCTGTCATTGTTGTACAGGTAATCATTATATTTTACCATATTGCGTACTGCATTAATATTATTAGTTCTTTTTATTAGTGTATCTGTAGCATGGCATGGCTGTTATTAGGGATGGAGAATTTTATTTATATTATTTATTTTTACTAGTTATATTTGCTTGTCTCTTTATTTGCTCTATCAAAAGTAATAATTTTCTCAATTTATAGTTAGATTTCTTACTCTATTATACATAAATATATTATGGTTTTATTTATAGCCAGGCGTGAACGATTTCTCATATGTTGTATAATGTTGAAAGTTATTTGTGTTCACTATATTATCTATATTATTATCTAGCTACTTTTGTTTGTATATTGCATCTGAATGTACATTTCTTAATGCTTTAGTAAATAATATAAATTTTATTGCAAACTTGACATGTTTTTTTTACATTTGTGAAAAGTGTAAACAGTTAATAAATAAATAAATAAGTTGTTCAATATCATATACATTTTCATACAAAGTATTAAGAATATATATTTTATTTATAGAGAATCATACATGAAATAAACCATCATTTAAATTTGAAATTTCCTCATTAGATTAACATTTCTATGAGTTTAAGCATTTTAAACGTCTGTTAATGTAGAGCTGTAAATAAGAGTAGGGTAATTGATTTAGAACTAAATGCAACGTAATTTTAAAAATCACACGTATATTCCAAATTAAATTGCTTGGATTCGAGTATTAAGTAGTTAAACTAATTAAGCTGTATGAGTAACACCAGTGACATATGTAAATTAAATTGTGTAATTTGAAGTAATGAAGTGTAACACACTCCTAGATTACAACGTTACCACCGGATTTTATGTCACCACTCCCAATATTTCATCATCACATAGAGTATGTCATGCCCTACTCTTACAGCAAAATTGTAACCAGGATGGTGCTAAAAAGACTGTGTGTAATATGAGGCCAAAATATTATTTATCATTTAACAGGTAACATTTCATATTATATACGAAACAATACTTCGTTAAAAAACACCATAAATGAAGATGTTACCATTTTATGAGTAAACCAGCTAATAAATGTATTCTACACATATGTTTGTAAACCTAATAATGCGGTTAATAGATGTCTTTAAGCCTACTATTAACAGGGCAATATTGTTTATGGTTTCCTCTTCTCCAATCAAAACACTTTTAACCGCACGATTTTTTAAGTATAAAATTAAGAATTTTTATTATTTATTAGAAAACTTATACACTGTGTTTTCTTAAGGAATCAGACCATTTCACAGTGAGTTATGCAAGTAATGATTATAATTAAGATATAAATGTTACCAGCAAAGTATGAAATCCAGGCATTCTATATAATACCTAGGCATTCTATACAATGCCGGAGTATTTTAGGCAAAGTAAAAAATTACGTAATTGTTTATTTTTGTTTACATGGCCTCTAATGCCTAGATATTTTTAATAAAGCCTATGTTTCCTCTGGCAGAGTATAACATGAACATATTTTATGCAGAACTTTTTCATAAGTTTTTATGTACAAAATAAAAAGTAAAATAAAATAAAAAAATAATCTGAATGCTTTTAATTAGTGTTAAAAATATTCAATTATTTATTCATGCCGACATAAAATACACAATAAAACCTACAAATACTGTAATGTTTAGAAAAAAATAAAAATTTTCAATCATGCCTAAGATTTTGACTTCTTCAGGGAACGGCCCCAATGAGTTATAGTAATAAATTTTGTTTGCAAGAATAAATGTATATGAAAGGCCGAATTAAGAGAACTTATATATATTTAATACCTAGCTTACTATATTAAATAGGTGCATGCGAGAACAATGTCTCGACCGATCTCAAAAAGATGAACATGGCTGGTATAAACCCTTATACAAATAAAAATTCTTGAAAAAATAATTACTACTCCAACCCTTTAGAATTTTAGTTTGCTTATAATTTTTCATAATATGATTACTTTAAATTATAATAGATTATTTGGCCTTATTTGACGATATATGAAATGACAATCAACAAAAGATGTCCTACAAAAATTGGTTGGTTATCAAATTAATTACCGGTACACTATAATTAAAAACTAAGGGTTTTCATAAATTGAGTGCGGGGATGAGCAAGGGGGTGGCTGAGGTGTGTAGTTGTATTGTGAACACCGGACATCCATGGTCAACTGTTATTCCACGGGCTGCTGTAAGGGCAACGGGCATTCTATTGAATGCCGAGGCAAAATATAAAATATTTATGACTTTATACTTTGCATGTCTACTTGGCATGTGTAGAATGCCTGATGATACAAATAGCCAGTAACATTAAAAAGACTAGGTTAAGTCAGTTCTAGGAATATGAGGTTTCCTGCTTTAAATTTATTTATTGAAGTTTTAATGAGCCGCTTTTTAACGAAACATACTTTAAGATTTGTTTCTTTAGAGTCTGACAAATATATTTTCCAAACATGATTTTTTTTATTTTAGTATTTAATAAGACATCATTTAAACTTAAAATGAAGGTAAAAGTAAAATATTTGGAAGATCAGATTAAAGATATCGTAGAGCATATAAGTTGTTTTTCCAAGATAAAAAATATGAAAAACGATATATACAATAAATGAATTTTTTATTTATAAAGTCGAAATTGAGTGTATCAGAAATGAACTAGGCCTATGCTGATCAGAAATCGCTTATTTAAAATAAAACAGAAAATGTCATTAATTTAAAATTATTTTACCCATGTAACGATGTGTATAGTGGTTATTAACAGTTGTTTTTGTGAACTTGTGATAAAAAGGGGTCGTCACAACACGGAGACATTCAAAATGTTTCAACTAAAAAATACAAATATTTAGAAACAATAAATGAACACGCCATTTGTATGGGCAACAAAAAACGTTGATACTCAAATTACTCTTTTGATACTGTAGTTCTTCAGTAAGTTTTAATTACTCTATAATCATTAATTACAACAAAGCTGATTCTAATTGGAGGTAACTACATCTTATAGTAAGGAATTTGCTTATCAACGCGATATTTGATTTCGTATAATTTGAAAGTTTTGTAATAATTTTCTCAGTGGAAAGTACTTACTCTGTTTATAAATAATTGTGGCGATGAAGCGACGTTGCAGATAAAGTTTGCTTAGTTTAGAGGAGGATTAATTAATTCAGTGGGGTCACTTTGGGATCTGTAATGTGATGGCTGTTTGTCTTTGCCATTCATGTACGTTGAGGGAGTCCACCTGAATACGAAACTACAGTAGTCGCATCCACTAAACAGTTTCAACAAACTCAAACATAGCCAGTTCATGCCTTAAAACATCTTTTACTCCTCTTGTAGGTTTTGCAGAATTAGTCTTTTTTATGTTTTAAGAAATAGTAGCAGATAGCTATAAGGCATTGAAATGGCTTAATCTACAAAGTCAAAACAGTAACATCGTCAACCATAAAACGATGGTTTAGAACAAAAATTATATTAAAAACCAGATGACAATGTAATTCTTATTTAATTATTTTTTTGCTTTTTCTTCCCTGACATACGGTATTGTTCTACCGTCACTCTCATGTATATAAATAAAATTGAGTTATATCAGTTTGTTGTTCAAAGTAACCTTAAGTAATATAATCCTTGGCAATACATTTTTAGGGCAGGTCATATGGTTACTGCTGTTAAATCTGACTCTCAGTTCACTCTAAACCCTATGTGGAGGAGGTTTATCCCTTATGGCCTTAAATATGTAGATCGTGCCATAGTTAATTCTTCCATAGTTAAAGTCTTCTAGTTAATTATTATAAAACCGAATTCAGAACTCATAATGCTTTTTTTTGCGACTATTTAACAACCTTGAGTTAATTAACATAACTAAACTACAAACTAATAAACTACCAGCTACTAAACTAAATTACTAAGCTGTCATACCTACAATGTTTATATTACAATTTCAGCATAAATGATCATGTAATTCAATAGTAACACAGGTAATATCTACTAATGTGATGTGTTAACCAGTTTAAAAACTCCCGTTTGAAGAAGATAGAACTAACTTATATAATAAAAAGTAAAATGAATATTTACCCGTAATTTTTAATTTCGTAACGGACCATTGTAATAAGTTCATTTTAGGCATGAACATTCGGAAAAAATAATATCTTCCTAATTGTATTTTTAAAATGGTGGTAATTTTAAATGTTATACTCAGATATCTTACATGTCTCAAAATACATGTCTCAAAACCAGTAAAATTTATCAAAGTATTACGAGAGACTTGAAAGTTGACACATTAAATTATCCAACCAAAGATACCTAGTTTGCATATAAGGAGGTGAAAAAAACGGAGTTATTTAGATTTTTCTGTATAAAAACATTGATTTTGGATTATAATTCATGCTAGTTAAGGTCATTTTCATAGGAAAATCTCAATAACTCCGTTACTTTTGACGTTACATCTGTACAAAACTGGTATCGTTAGTTACACAATTTTCACTGTAAACTTTTGTGCCTCTAATGAAATTTTGATAAAAATTACCAGTTTTGAAATATCTGACTTTAAAAATCTTTGATTGTTGGCATTTTAACAGAGATTAATTACATCTCATTTGTTTGCGACTGTAAAAATTTGTTCAAACTTAATATTATACTAACTAAGAATAAAATAAAATCAACGATTTCCTTAAAAAGTAATAATTTATCTTTTTTATAAACTATTTCCTAAATGTTGAATATGCATAAAAAGATTTAAATCTCAAATTCAAATGTTATAATTCAGAATCGGTTCACTTGTTTTAAACTAAATATAACACAAAAAGGAACGACAAAATGATAAAATGTGGTTGGCTAACTCCCAGAGGCTGCATTTCTTCACAAAGCATAATTTCTAGAAATACAGAGTCCCTAGGTGAACATAAAAAGTTTGCTCTACTTAACTTTATTGGTCTTCACCGAGTTAAACATTACGTATCATTGCTAGAATCTAAATAAAAAAATAATCCAAATATATAACATAAGTTTCTATTATATCTAACACTATATAGCTATTTTCAATTATTCCTTTTAATGGAGAGTAATGCCCTATAAAAAGTAAACATGTATTTATGTCTTATGAGGGGCAGTTATTATTTCCATTCTGTTCGCTTATGTGACATTGTATATTGTATATTTGTGATCGATGGACTTGGAAACCACTGGACCATTTTCAATGAAACTGGCCACGTGTATGGAAAATTTCATGGAGAAGGTTTTGTAAGCCATTCGTTTTTGTATAACCCTCAGGCCTTAAGCCCAGGATCGTCATAAACTTACCCATGTCAGGGGTTTAAATTACTTTCTTCAAGCTGTGGTCATGGAAACAATGAAATCAATTTTCAGGTTGGCATTGCAAACCATGCCGGGTATCAGCTAGTTTACTAAAAGAAGGATAGGCCTAAAATGTCTTTTCTTTACTATAATTGTATACGATATTCATTCATTAAATCGATATTGGAAGAGTTAATAACAATGTAAATATTGAAAATTTTACAGTTTCTTGGAACCAAATGTTTATAATTGCAGGTTTGGCCAAAACGTAAACAAGGTAAACATTAAATTTTGTAAACAAGACTATTATGTTTTACTACGACAGGAGTCCTACATAGCAGATGATGTGAAATCAGATGGAGTATTTTTAGTTCGTTTTGTTCAGTATTTAATGAAAATAGTTAATCTAATACAACGAACATTTGAAACCTTAATAATAACAATTGATGTTTTATATTATAAACACTCAAACTGGTTAAATTCGTCATAGTAGTACCCCTTTGGTTGAACAGCCCCTGTCTGGAATTGTCACAATAGTTTTGGGAAAACATAAAATAGCATCGTATTGGTTACTAGCTTTTACTCGCAGATTTTTCTGAGTTAGCCCGTTGATGTCATTATGTTCCTGGAAATGAGAGCGCTCCACTAGGTTGCCTCTCCTATTTATTTTTCTTGGAACATTTTACCTTATATTGTCAAGTATTATAAACTATAGTTTGTTTGATTTCTTACCATATCTCAACAAAATACACAACAGAAACATTATTCTTATTTACATGAAGACGTGTAAAACAAACAATCCTACTTGCATTGTAATATTAGTAGGATTAACAATATTAGTAATATTAGTAGGATTTTTTGTGCGATTACAAGACGGACTATTATTAAAAAGGGACTGCAATAAAATTTTCAGGTAAACTGCATCTGAATTTGTTAGCTTCGCTAACATGTTAACTCTGTACATTTAAATTAATAGATACCAAGAAAAATATGAAGATTTCAGAACTGGATTTTATAAAGTATAATTTCAATAAAAACTTTATAATTTTTTAATTTAATTTTAGAAAATATTTTAATAGCATAATTGTTTAAACTTACAATAAGTGACACAATGGATGTGTAACAAAATTGACTGGAATGGCATCTTCACTCCTAGATATGCCATCTATTTTTGTTACAAGATAAATTCTTAATACATGAAGCTGTGTGATACTTTGCTAGGATTAGATATAATACAATATAATGCGAATACTCTTTTCGTTTTTAGTTTAGCATTTTTTCCAGTTTTAGTTTAGCAATTGTATGACTTCCAATAATAATACAACAGTTTAATTACTAATTAAATCCATGGAAAAAGTTATTTTGTAATAAAATACAATCATCAATAACTATTTTTACTTCCTTGTTTTTTCTATTGCAACTACTTTAAACTACTGCTGCAAAAATATTTAAGTAAGACTAATTTTAAGAATGTATTGACTTTATTCAAAACAACTAAAATGTATACTAAATATTTACAATTATCAAAAGTATACTTTTCGACGTTTGTAAACAATTTAAACCTGTAGTAAATAGCTTATAAAACTATTACCATTGTTTAAGGATATTAATATTATTTGCTTTCAGAATTTTAAGCTTTATTCCATATGTAGGAGAGAATTTTTCAAAATAAAATATTCTATTTTTAATATTTTCGGATATTTTTTTTAATTCCTTACATTGTGATTTATTTTCTATACATTTCAACATTTCTCAAAATGTTAGTTTGTAGAACTTCCTCATTTATATATTTTTCCCATTAAAAACAAGCAAAACCAAAATAAAACGTATAAAAAATATCAATAGCTTTCCCTATTTTAGATCATTAATTGCTTTTATATTTCGTAAAACTGTTAATTTTAAATTAAAAATTCTACGTACTGAATGTACAGCCAATTAGTGTGGATAAGGGAAAGCACAAGAAGCTTAACTCTTGTTACTGAAGGTCCCTCTTATAAGTATGTCCAAGCCGGTTCAGTAATGGCTAAAATTTACATTTAACACTTAATAACATTTATTATCACACATTTTTGGAACCGGATTTAACCATTATAATTATGTCAAAAACTCCATTTCAAGATAAAAAATAGGCTTACACATGTAACATAGTTAAATATGCATTATAATAAATATTAAAATTGTTCCGGAAAGGATTAGTTTTACATCCCAGCTTTAGTTTTACATATTTGATTATAAAATGGAAATCCTTAAAATTATTGGAGCATCAAACGTCAATTACATGTAATAACAAGCAACAAATAAATAATGTCTTATTTAAATAATTTAATAAGATTTTATCGAGGGAAAACTATTTTAACACCCTACAAGGAGAAATAATATCACAAATAATATAATATAGCATAATTTTGTAAACAGAGTAAAAAGTGAAAACCTGAATATTTATTTTATGCGTTTTGTCAAAATGAATGATGTTTCAATGTTATAAATTTTGTTACTTTTGTAACTTTTGTACTACTTGTTGGTACTTTGTAAAATTATTTGCTACCTATAGTGCAGTAAAAACAACCAAGGACGTTGCATTATTAATAATACTAACGAGTAGAAAACATAAAAGAGTAAAATATTAATTATCAAATTAATAATTATTTAGTTTTACATTTAGCTAAAAAATATATAAAAGCTTTTCCATTTCAATCGGATATTTGTAAGTAATTTTCTTGATTTATATAGCTAAAAACTTAAAATTCTAAGATGTATCCTGAATGCGGGACTGGTCTATATATTTTATTTTATTACATACATACTTTATAAAAAACTATATACCTATACAGTTTTTTATGAATTGAATCCATTATTAAACTATACTCATGATAATTTTAAGGAGTCATTATTTTCTTTCCTAACGATTTTTTTAAATAGACAAATAAAAATTGCATGTTTTATAATAATTATCAGAAATTTAAGATAAATAGTCAAACTTAATAAACCTATTATACATGTTTGGATAGTTAAACTGAGGAACTAACCCGGGAAAGTGCTAAACACAAAGTTCTGATGACAGAAAGTGACTGTAATGGAGATCCTCCTACGTTAGCCTTCAAGGGTCACTCGTTCACTCTTATGCCCTAAATGTACGTCAGGACAATCGTTTTACAAAAATCGGTTCCAAATATATTTTTTTTAATTATTTAAATGTGACGAGTCATACTAACTGAAATTATAAGTGATCATGCAAGTAATGCGTTATTGTTCTTTAAATAAAAATGTAAGTTTGAATTGATATATTTTTATGTTTTATATAAAAAGCAAATTATGTAAGTAAATTTTATCCCTGTGAAAATATCAATGTCATGAGAAACTCGTTTTCGACGGTCTGAAGTCAAGTCACAGTGCTTTTGACAGCTGGTTTTAAGCATTAGCAAATGATGTCTTTACATATAGGATTCTGATGAAGTTTTTACTATAACTAATGTTATAGAAACTAATAAGTAGGGGTATCCCATGTTAAGATTTTTTGTTTTGTCCCCGATTACCGGAGAATAATAAAGTTCGATGTTAGTGCTAATTCTTCTAATTGGTGCATAACTGAGGACCTCTTATTTATAATTCTGAAATGTCTAAGAGAGCTTTTGCTAATATAATTTGGTGAGTTTGGATTCATTTCCCGAAATCTAAATGTAGCAATCAATTCCTGAATTTACATAGAAGAGTCGAGTGTATTGTTTTTTCGACCTACATTCCCAAATATAAATAGTTATATCTCCCGCGGAAAAGTAAATCATAGTTTATTGTTCAATTTTTTTTTTTTTTTTTTAGGGAGAGGCGGAAAAATGCATTACGCACACAGATGGCCAGCCTGTAGTGTGGGGCTTCCCTAAAAAACGGGTTTACCCACTAAAAAACCTCCTCTACTCTTTAGGAATCTAACCTGGAATTGTTTGTCACATTACGTCAGGCTAGGCCTAAATTTGGCTTACGCCCATGGGGCTCACTCATTGTTCAAAATATTGGAATGTGGTTAAACGCTATTAATAAATTTCATTTGTGTCTTTAAATACTTATTATTACCGATTTAAAATTAATTAGATTTATAATTTATTGTTTAGTATTAAAAAGTTGGTTTTAAGTTTTTATTTTTAACTACCATGTAAATTTCTATAACGTATTACATATAGTAATGCATTTCCATGATAGAATGGAAACAACAACCAAAGACCAATTTATGGATACCATAAAACATTGTTGTATTAAAATATAAATAATTCAATTAATTACTCAAAATGAAATGGTGATACAAAGATTTCTTTTCAATCATATCGATTGTTGATATAGGTTTTTAATATAGGCTAAAAATACTAGTTGAATTAATAAATGCATAAAATAATTACTTTCAAAATTTTCAATTAGTTTACGTCCGTATCTAAAATGTACCCCTATTTTATTGGGGGTATCCATAAAATCTTGCCCTGATAAAGAAACAGAATAGTATAAAAAACATTGTTGGTAAGATAAAGTTTTATTTTTAGTTTTAACAAGTTACTTCTAAAGTTTTTTACAGCTATGCACAAACTTAATACACTTCAATGTGCGATTTAGGTATCCTGTAAATCTTCTACGCTACTTTTTAGTAGGTTTTTTTTTAATTAACAACCGTTTTTCTGTTTGACAAATCACTATATATTACTATATCACTATCTTGAGACAGTGACCTCACTTAGTGGGTATTTTAACCTGAAAGAGAATGAGAGATGAGTGTAGGATGATTGTCGCGCGATCTCCCCTTGTTATTGACTAATGTTGACATTCTCCTTAGACAAGACTGTTAATTAATAGCCCAACAGCCAATGGTATCTAGGGACCTATACTTAACGTGGATTCAAAACTGAATTTCAATCTCACATATACGAATTGGTCTAATTATGAGGATGATATTCATGGATGAACTAGTATTCACTAGTGCGGACATTAATCCTCACCATAGAATATCGCATCCACAAGCCATCGCTTATAACTATCCACAATTCGTGACCTCCAAGTAGCTGGATTACAGGACGTCGCCACCGTCTCAGTCAAAGGATATAAAGAATTACAGAGAGGTCAATCGTGGTGAACGAGGTGGCAATTTAGTCGGGTCACTAAGATTTGTTTTTGTAGGGATTGTAAGTAAACTGCATTGTTGTCAATCAGCTGAGTTTAAGAGTAAACAAATTAATGAGAAAAAACTAGATTAAATTCCCTTGAAAACAAGAAATGTAATATGTCTGAGACCGTCTGGGTCCGTACATCAAAGCGGTGAAATCAGGGCAAGACTTTATGTACGCCCGGTATTACTAATTAATTAGATATATGACATCAATCCGTAAATCGTCTAACTATTTTTACAACATATAACTTGCGAAAAATATTTTCTACAATGAACTCCGTATAAACCATTCTTTGCTTTTCTACACTTTTGATAATTCATTTGTAATATTAAATTTATAATAACATTTGGAGCAGTGTCCAATGTAAAGAAACAAATAAAGTTTCGCGGGTTCACCTCATCTTACAGTGTAAATATTGCATGAGAGTTGGTATATGACAAGACATTATGCAACGTCTTCATAAATATATTTATATTTTTTATTAAAAATGAAAAATACGTAGTAAAAAATTTATAGCTAAGCTATTCATGTAAAATGCAAATTTGCATTGCTTATGTCGTGTTGTCCTAAACTGGAAAAAACTACCTTACCATGATAACAATCCAAAATAATCTTTCCCCTTCAACTAAACAGCTTACAATAATGATACGCGCAATTAAAAATTGAAAGGGTTTTCTCTAAAATATATATTTTTAGTTTCTTCGAATTTGTAAATTATTAAAATGAGGGTTTCTTAAAACAATATTTAGTTGTCAAATAAGTAACAAAATCTTGTAGGCTACTTTATAAAACAAGCACTGAATGTATAAACAATTTATTCCCACTAATTTTCATATCCACATTTTACAATCAAAATGTTTTCATTGTAATTGAAATACTGCTGACATCAACGACCGCATTATCAATCAAAATTGATTGTTCTCTGTCCAGACTCCTCAGACTGTAAATTAAAAGTAATGGTTGGAGGCTCCTAATGAAAACATTCGTCTTTTCAGGGAATTTTCATTGGTATTGTATTGTACCATTTGTTTAATGAACGAAATATAAGTTAAAGATTAATGAAAACATGAAATCAACTGAAAAAATATATAACAGAAGTTTTTTTAACAAACAAATTTTCTTACTTTAATTTTAAACAAAAACAGTTTATCAAATTGGTGGTAAAAATTGTACTTAAAAAAAATAAAAAAGAAACTATAGCCTGAATAAAAACATTTTTAAGGAATACCAAACGTCATAAAAATAAAATTAAAACTTCAGAGGGCTTAACAAGTATTACATTGGACTTCGTTTAGAATTCGAACTTGAATCATAAACACAGTAGGGAATAATACTTTTATTTCAGTTTGGAATTACATTATATATGCACAAAGTCATCATATTATCACAATACAACACTTTTTCTGCAAATCAATGTCTTTTCTTATTTCTTGACATGTCCTACGTGGTAATAGATCATTGAACTGCAAACCTAAATATATAATAATATTAAAATATATTTAAACAGAATAACATTTTTTAATAGCAGAGCATATTAATTGTTCCAAATTTATATGAAGCATCATCCTGCAGGGGTTCAAATATATTAATTTGACGGACATCCTCGTTATAAACCTAAAACTATGTTTTTGGTCTGTTGTTTTATATTGTAAATTGTAATTAAATTCTTACTACTCGAACGTTAGTATTTTACCAGGAATACATTAATGTATAATAATATAAATTTACACAATAAATTCACAATATTACTTATAATATTATACAATATTACAATATAATGTAGTTGTTCATTAATAGTAGTTTCTTACTATTAGTATATATTTATACTATTTAGTAATAAAAGTTGTTTGTTATAAAAAATAAAACATGAACATACACACCTGGAAAACTGGCTGTGTTAAGTTAAAATCAATATAAATATTAGTTGGCAGACATCTTAATCTAGAACAATAAACTATGTTTTAAGGTCATATGATACACCTCCACACAGCTTTGGCTAAGGAGGTGTACCTATTCAAAGCGTACTATTTGATGAGATTACTTCTATGATCTGAATGTGCTATTGTGTAAAATGCATATGTAATATTTAATTTATAGGCAACTCTGCATTTTAAGAAATAGATATTTATTTATTATATGAAAGATACAGCAATAGGTAATTCAATATATAAATATCAGTGATCTAATCAGACAAACATCAGACAAAATAAAGCATATGCTAATATACATATAAATTATACTTGTATAAGACCTATAAATACATCTTATTTATACGTCTTAACAAGGATACTCGGATACTCAGTTTACTTTGTTAAAACTATTATTTTATGTAATACGTTTTTCATGAAATTAAACGAATGGTGTTTTTGGCTCCTGGGAACCTCAATATAAAAAAGTAACATGGTCTTTTACCATAGGTTCTACCATAATGGAGTATTCCTTATAGTGAAATTCTCCAAAAGTGTTTGTTTCAAATAAAACTTGAATATCTTAAATCGTTCAGTCATCACTGTGATAGTCTTTAATAGTCTTGCGGTCTTAGGCAAAAACTTTATACAAATCTATAAAAATAATATCAGAACGATTACTGTAACAAACTTCCAAATAATTTGTCGCGCAATTAAAATTGATCATTAAGTTGAAATGGTAAATTTTAAAAACGTTTGTGCAATACCACATATTAAACATACTAGTCATACCATGATCTGGTATTTAGTTGTCGACACACTGCAGTAGAGCGGCGATACAGTGACGCATGTTATGAGAGGAGGGTTATGAAAGCAGACGATGCATCGATCCTGGTTTTCCGCTCCATTAAGTTTACCGCCATCATCTCACACGTTATATTAGTGCGATACATTACATAAAGGTATTTCATATATAGATTAATATTCGTTATTAATTATCAAACAATTGAGAAATTAATATAAAACTATTAATATGTGTTTATTAATTATTAAATTAATTAATAATAATTAATTAATTAATTATTAATTAATTATTAAAACATGTAAATAAACATGTTATTTACATGTTTTATTGATTTTAACAGTTATATTCTATATCCTAATACGAGTAACGGATGCACGCCAATCTCAACAACGACTTAAAGGGATTCTATCCAAACATTCCAAAACCTTTTTTTGTAGGATAAACATTAGAATAGATTTTTCAGTGTTAGGGATCTTATTTCAATGTAATATTGTTCTGACATTTAAAGAGTATATCATTAGTCTTATAAAGTTACAAATAAAAATATAAAAAAACAAGTTATGAAACCTGCTGAAAAACTGCAAATGTAAGAATAATATGATACAAAAAGATAAAAAATATCTTAAAATAATTAAGTTAAACAACGTAGATGCTAAATGATAATTAAATTAAAGTTGTATTTAAAAAATGAATTAGTTTAATCGTAGAACTTAAAAAAATTTAGATTTATTGAAAAAAATTGTTACAATTTTAAGACTAAAACTGTAATGTAACTGAAGATACTACAATTACTCTGCTTACCCATCATCAAATTATGGCTATGTATCATATATCTCTTATAAAGAAATATTAGTCGCCAAACAAGTCATTTAAATTCATTTTCATTGAGATTAATAACAACATAAAAGAATTTTATTCTTTAACAACTTTTCCCCAAGAAACAAAAATATTATTAAATTATTCTCTTATTAAATTATTATATGCCCAAACACCCCATATTATACAGATTCAACAATTAGTAACAGTGCTTTTTATAAAAATTTTCATTATTAAAAAAGCTAATACAATGATGTGAATAGACAAAATATTATTTAGATTTTTACTGACAACGCAATTTAGACTCTGTTTTGTATTTAAAAAGTGAGATACACCATGTAATTGATATTATTGACTTACAATTCATAACTATAAAAGGTTTACATTTTTGTAAGTTATTTCATAATATGGGAATTCATACTTTTATAAATAGGTTTTCCCTGTTTACTGTATTGTATAGAGTATTTCAATTTAACCTAATCATACAAACTTAATGACGTATGTTTGTTTCATAACGACTTGAAATAGACATAAATTCAGTATATTTTCTTAGATAAAACACAAAAGTTAAATCGATGTATTTTGTAAAAATACTGTGTTGTTTGTAAACCAATATATGCCATATATTCAAAGCACATCAGTTATTTTGCTTAAAAAACAAAGTGCTGTTAACGAGAAAAGTTTCAGCTTTCACTAACACAGCTCATAATTTTCCCCACAATGAATGGTGGCTTCCAGACGCGTATTAAAGTAGCTTTTAGCTTATTACTCAACAAGTGCCAGACAATAATGTGTTTTTTTTTCGGTTTATGTAGAGTTTTATTGCCAAGATACAAAAACAGGAGTTTTTACGTAATCCCTTTTGTTGACATATTAACATTGGTTATCCGTAATAAAAACTGTTTTATATTCCACTAAATCGTAATGTAAAGTAATAATAAATTCATTTTATAAAATCGATTGTACTAAGAAAACACTTGTGGTTTAATTTTTTAAAACATAATAACTATGAAACTTTTTCAGTTGGTCACGTTTTTATATTAAGTGTAGATATACGATGGCTAAATTTTCAGTTATGCCAATTCGTTTTATGGTATTATTTAGCAATGTACTTTTTAACGTTGTAAGCAAATAAAATTAAATAAATAACAATGGTCCACAAATACAGTGAAAATATAATGTACAATTGTAAAGAAAATCTTTTTGCTATTTAGTACTAAATAATTTTGTAATTTTGCAATTTTTACCTCATTTTGATGCATTCAATGCCTTTCAAATAAATAATTAAGTTAGAAATAGGAAATTAAAAAAATAATAAAGAAACAACGAAGCTGAGAGTCATAATAATAAGTTTTAAGTTATAATTAATTATAGAATTAAGTAAATGATAAAACCATATTTATGCACTAATTATATAGGAAGACTAATAAAACGTTTTGTTTGTTACTTTGAAACTTTTTTCAAATTAAACATTAATTAGTTAAACTTAACAAAAATAAAAATAAATATTCCTCATAACAGTAATAAAACACCCCCGTCGCAGCAAACCTGCGAACTCAGCGAATTTCCAAATTAGTAATATTAATTTTGACCAGCTAAACTTGTAAACAAAATTTCATCACGTGCTCATAAATAGGGAAATAAATGTCTATTCTCCTTAAGATAAATATAGGGAAAGAGTATGCAGGTATGCTGCGATGGGGGACACTAAAAGTAGGTTTTTAGCATAGAAAAAATTTATTTCGACCAAATAAAGCCATATAGTAAGTTTCTTCAATATCTGTCCATAAATAAAAGTTTGCCTATTCCCCATATGATTAACATGGGAAAAGAGTATGCAGGTTTGCTGCCATGATAAGTACAAAAACCAAGATTTTTTTACCTTAAATGGATGAATCTCAACCAAATGAAGCTAAATACCAGGTTTCGTCCAAAAATATTGGTTAATAAGAGAAATATTAACACATTTTTATTCTCCATAAGATTAACATTGGAGCCCCAAAAGACAATGTACTGTCTTTAGACTTTGTAATATCTCGGTAACCTATGGAGATAGAGCAAAGCTTCGAAATACTAAATTGTGTGTTTTTTGAGCTAAATCCAATGGTCAAAATAAAAATTTAAAATTTTTAAAATTTACATATGAAAAATGCAAAAAACTCATTTTTGAGGTACAAAACCCCCCAAAACTACCCCTTCCGGTAGGTCGATATGTCTGGTTTTCGAACTCATCCGAATAAACGTAGGATTACACATCTCTACCAAATTTGGTGTCGATCGGACCATTTTTACGAGAGTTATCGTGTCTAGGGACACACACACACACACACACACACACACACACACACACACACACACACACACACACACACACACACATATATATAAATTTTAATGACTATTATTTTTAGTCTCTGGGCACCTCAAAACGAAAAAGTAACATGGTCCCGGGCTTAGGTCTTACCATGAGACCTACGGTAATAGCTTATTCCCTATGGGAAATTCGCTAAAACTTAACAATCAGGTTTGTTTACTTTGTATACCAATATAACTAGCACAGTTGCAGTTTGTTGGGTGTATACATTTGATGAGCACGTAAAATACTAATTTTCATAACCCTATGAACATTAAACAAAGCCATCATTAAAATGCTCGTTAAGTATGTTTTTATGAAATAAAAACTGAAAAAATGTCCTATCTTTATCTCTGTCAAAATCAGGTGTTGTTAGATGGTAAAAGCTTAACAAACTATACAGGTTAAAATTACGTTTCTTTTATTTTATTATTGAAAGAGTTTAGTTTTTCTTTCTAAAACATACTTTCATTAATGTAAAAATAAAATATTGAATAAAATTTTCTAATGTATGTACTGTTTCAGGCTTAAATTGAGCATAAAAGGAAATATTTCGCTTGGTGTAATAAAAACTAATAGAAAGCGGGAAGAAAATATTTTTCAGCTATAAAATATTTTTTAACTTCATTAGTCCAGATTGTCAGAAAGTTTGGTAGAATTTCGATCAGGAGGGGATCTCCATTAAATAATTTTAATTATTTATAAATAATTGGGCTCTAAACTTAACTAAAAAACGATATACTTTTATACTAGATTCTACGTGTACTGCGATTGTGTAATAAAAGCAGCACAACATAATTTATAATTGAATGCATCGTTTGAATACATATAAAATACATATTTTGTAATTTTTAAGGGTAATATTTAAAACGCAAATATATGATTGCACATCATTGCACATCGGTGACAGTTAACTTGTTAAATATTAATAATAATTCACAATTGTTTTTAATAATAAATTAACACTAATTATTATCGTATTAAAGGTTCCAAAGAATCAATTATATCCTCGGAGGAACAGATGGTATCATCGAGAGCTGGAGGATGTTTAATTTAACTTACGGTCGGGGTAATCTGAGGAGATGAGAGCAACTGGTCGTGATCAATATTGAGTAATGCGAAGTTCCTAGATACAACTGGTTTACAATGGATATATACTTGGTTAAAACTTATGCATTTTAGCAATAAAATCATTCTATGTTTATTAGATAAATATCTCCGTAAATTGTTTAATTGATTTGTAAATTTTTTTAACACATTTATTAATAATGAGAATAATTATCATGATAATTCAGAGTTTTTACATGAGAAAATAGTTGTATCTTTATTGAAATATTATTTTAATGTTTATCTGTTGTTTAATAAATCCACTGGATGTGGCATTTTCCTGGAAGTCTTTAAAAATTGTCTTCATGGTAACAGTTCATAAGGCAGGTCCTGTAGACCTACCGTTAGTAGGCCTATAGTGTATCAAACTGAATAGGCCTACACTAGTTAGTATAGTGTATCTAACTACAGACCGATTGGTATTCTACCTACTCTGGGGAAGTTGTTTGAAAGCCTTGTCTCAGATGTTCTTAAATACTATTTCAATAAAAATATCTGTCTCAGCAGCATAGTTTTAGAACAACGGTCGCTCAACGGTGTCAAACCTGCTGGTCTTCCAGGAATAGTAGATTTCGTGACAAGGGCCAAAAATGGTTTTTGCCTGCCTCAAGATCGTGTTTCAAGTTCAAGATGAAGTTGAGAAATTGAAAAGATCGAGAGCAAATAATGGCATTTTAACATGTACGTAATATATATATTAACAGTTGCTATCAGCTGAACTACCAACTACGTCACTGGTTTGTTATTTGTTGTTGTTGTCACCTGACTTATGATATTCTAGATTTCTATGGTACTGTTTCCATTACCAGCCTAGGCCGGCAAAATTTTGCCAGGAAAAGAGCGTAAAAGAAATATTTGAGAACTTTTTGCATGAAAAACAATTAGATGTCCTGTATTCAGATTTTCCCAATGCATTCGACACGGTGGACCATTACATATTGTTGGTTAACCTTAAATTCTTCGATCCTTTGGCCTCGGTGGCCTGCTCCTTTATATCTCAAGTTCTTTATCGGAAGATTTCTAAAACAAGTATAGAGGATCTGTATAATTAAGTTTCATCTCCAGCTCAGGAGTACAGAAGGCTCTTTGTTTAGTCAATGTCTGTTTTCATGAGCCATTTATGAAGTAGCATCAAATCTGAGTGTCAGTTATTTGCCGATGACATAAAGATTTTCTCCGAAGTTTTTAATCTAGAAGACTATTATCCAATACAGGGAAGTCTTGATGATGTCCTTACCTGGTGGTGCTGTTCAAATCAAATAATGCTCAACATCAAAGTATCTCTGGATGTCTTTTAACTGAATGCACGATACCATTCAGTACAACTTTACATTGTAAAATGAAGTTCTTGCCAGATGTGTGACAGTCAAGTATCTTTGAGTCCACCAAAACTCACACCATAAACTTATCTTATGAACAACATGTGAAACATATAATCAGTAGGGGAGACAAATTTATTCATCCTTCGATCAACAAACAATTTTAAGAATATTAAAACGCTTAAATATTGTATTGTTCTTTAATCCTCCAAACTGAAGAATACGTTTTGCCTGCTTTGCCACCTTATCATAAGACCCTTTGTGAGGAGCTTGGACGCATACAGCGCCGTCTCATTAGAATGTTAGGAGATAGAAAGGGTTTCGCTTATTTATATTTTCCTATTTAAAAAATCGCTACTAACCTAAAACCTCAATCTCTCACCCCTTGTAGACAAATGTCCGGTCTTGTTTTCATAAACAAGCTTCTAAAAGGGAAAAGAGATTGCACGGATTTACTTTCCTTCAAGATACCGTTGGGCATAAGATCTAAAGGACATTTTTCATAGAAAGCATTACGCTACAAATTACCAGACGAAAAGCGATATGGCTAGACTTCAGGTCCCTGCAAATCGTGTGTCCGGTGACGTCGACTTGTGTGGACAGTGCTGCCAGCTTTAAGTAGAAAATTTAACTCTGAAAGAAAAAGACCAAAACCAAAACCCACTAATTTCATGGAGACGATTATATTACCAATGGATAAAGAATGTATTTCTGCTAGTTTTGTAAATTATCATTCTCTTTATATCTTTTGTTACCAGTATTCTAATTATACGGAACTGTATCTGTTATGTTTGAAATCTAAAGTCATTTATTATAGATTTGTCACTGTTGGCACTATTTATTTGAACATCTGGTTTTAATATGTGTCCACTTAGAATGCATTATTAACCGTTTTGTATTTTTGTAACATAATGGATATTTTTGTATAGCCACATGATAAAAGATGGCGTTGTCCGATGGTATGTTATAAAAAAAGGACTTTGATCCATACCATGTAATAACCAATAACTAGCATTTCTAATTTTAACATCAAGTCATATGATTAAGAAGTAAATTCAAGTTGATGAGAGATAACAATGACGCATGTTACAAGTAACATTTTTGAAAGTAACAGTTGTTGAGGTCAGTCTTCCTCTCCATTTCCCCCACATTACTATACCTTATACGTGACATCGGAGCGGTAGTGGTATAATATGTTGATATTACAGTAATATGTTTGTCAATACATTGTCATGGACTTCTGCCTTTTCTCCTTTTAGATTTAATAAATAAACTCTATCTGTACCATGGTACGATGCTAACCTATAGCAGTATATTTTGTTGAATATAGTGTAGAAATATAACGAAGTAATGACTTCGTTTATATTTTAATAATTAAACTAACTAGTTTTTTTTTTTTTTTTTTTTTTTTTAATACATATTCTGTTAACGGTATTGTCAACTGATTAAATTTTAGAAAAAATGTTTTTTGTTAAGAATCTTCAGACCAATATAAACAAATAAATATATCATAATTTTTTATTTTACAAATTGAAATTTTTGCAGGATTTTATTTTTTTGAATACTTTGTAATAAATGTATATAGTAAGAATATTAAAGAGGAAGTATTTGTTTTGATTTAAAACTAAATACAAGTATAAATATAACAATGCATTAAGAAGCATAATATGAATGTATAATATGCATGATATGAATGTATTTTTGTTTGTATTAAGAAATGTTTTTTGGCGTCATTCCACAACGGAACGGAAAAATAAATTAATCCCTCGTGTAAACAATGACTTCATGCATATTAACTAAATGGCATTATGCCTAATAATTTTAGAACCAGCCTTGTTTATTTATCAACACACATGCAGATTCTAGACTTAAAGATTGGCATGGTGAATGTTTTCTGAAGTAAAAAATAATACCAAATCTGAATGAAATAACGTTTACTTACATCTGTAGGATGATTCAAAAATAGCGAACGTTTTTCAAAATAAAGTTGCGTTACTACAAATTACAATATTACTTTGCTGTGTGAAAATTACCAAAACAAAGTTATTTATAAGGCCCTGTTTAGTGGATGAAAAGTAACTAGAAACATATAGAACAACAGAGTTACTTCTTGATGATATATTTTTTTTTATTTTTAGACTATCTTCTCCTTGCTCTTGCGGTATGCTCCTATATACATGCACATACTTACACTACCAGGTTTGTTCATGTGAACGGAGGTGGATTAGTTCTTAAATTAAACACCTAACTCAGGATAAAGTTCCTAGCTAGAACTACACCATAATAGTGAACATTAAATGATTTTGAAATAACCGCTTAGTAACATTCAGGGACTCCTTATTTTTGTGTAATAGGCTTCAATGCTAAAATCACGATAATTTACTGTCCAACTATCCACTAATAGCGAAATGACTTAATTTTTTCTTATGTTCATTTCAACAGTAAAAAAAAAAAATACTTATAACATTAGATGAGTAAAATCTGTTTAAACCCCAGTTATTTGTGGATCACCACATTTTAACATTATATTTTAACATTCATGCAAATATTTATTAAAACTAGTAAAACACTTACTGTTTTTAACAAAAAAATCATATAGTATTTGTTATCTAATTATTATAGTGTGAAATTAGGGTTAATTTTTTCTTCAACCCTAAAAGTATGTTTTTTTTAATATAAAAATAAATACTAAATTTAGTTACTTTGACTATTTTTTCATTTTCAGTCACACGGAGTAGTACTTCGTTTTTGCATATTTAAGTTATAAAAGTTATAACAAAAAATATTTATAATGGTAATTATCTAATCTTTGGGTTGTTAGCCATTCCTATTAGGTAAACTTAATATTTTTAATATTTTAAGTTTTATATTTAATATTTTTAATATTAATATTTTTAAGTGTAAAAATGTGTTTACACTTAAACACGTGTAAGTGAGAATAAAATTACTAAAAAGGGTAATCATGTTTCATTTTTAAATAAAATAAGTAGCCCTCATCTGTGAACTTCATTATCTAGTCTTTGCAATACTTGTTCGACATATTTGACTGGGTTTCTTGCCTATTAAATTTGTTTTTAAGTGGTATTATATAAAATCAATTAATTAATTATAATATATAATATGAATGAGTATACTATGGAAAGAATTAATACGTTCAATAAAACGACATCATTTCTTTTTTACTATTACTCCTTTAAAGTAAAATATTAAAATGTATCTGATTGTGAATCAGCCACTAGTATTAATAGAAATGTTTTGGAAAGAGTAAGTAATTAAATATTTTTTATATTGATGCATACTTTGGTTAATAATAAATGTTTGAGCTTATACTAACACCGTGAGTTATTCACTGATGAATTGCTTGCAAACAGTATATTTCGGCTCTTATAAATCACCGAGAATAAGACAATTACTAATAGTTTTATAATAAAGAATTGTGTATTTAACAGTATTTTTGCGAATAAAACAGACAAAACTTTTATCAATAAATCACAAGTTTCCTTCCTAGAGTGGAATACATAATACCAGAACAAATAAAGGTTCAAAACAATAAGATTCATGTAAAATTACAAATTATAAGTAAAGTACGTAAAACATACCCACAATCTATTTTATCAGATTCTGTCACCGGAGCTGGGCGGTACGTCCCAATGATCGGTGCTAAACAGTTGGCTTTACGCACCTGCCAGCCACCTGTCAGGCTTGACGTGTTAATTATTATCACATACTCTGCTGTTCACGTGACCTTAGCCGAACAGATAACTGCTAACAGGGTGTCCCAATAGACATTTTTCGAGTGTATTAGGTTTTAAAAAGTAAGTTTATGAATAATAAATGGGCAAGAGGTTTTTTAAATTAATATTTATTTTAGTAATAAAAGTTAAAAAGGTTGGATGAATCATCATTTAATTAAAATTGATATGTAGGATGTTATAATGTAATTAATTTTACTTTCATATATATATATATTTCATATATATATATATATATATATATATATATATATATATATATATATGTTATAATATATATATATATACATATATATATATATATATATATATATATATATATATATATATATATATATATATATATATATGTGTGCATGCATTTTGCTTTCTTGTATTTACTCCCTGATATCATTTGTTTGGTAATATATTGTTTTATTTTAAAGATATTTAAAGAAATTCTAATAAAAGCTTATACTACAGTGTTTAATACTGAACTCTTAACATTTATAATGCTTCTCAATTATTCTCTATACACATACATACCTTAAAGATGTATAGTATTTTATTTCGTTACTATATCGATTACCGAGCGATAAAAAATTGAAATTCTAAACCACTAACATGACTGTAAATTATCTTAGATCTAACTAATAACAAAAAAAGTTAATGTAAAACAAAGTAGTTTATTTGTCAAAAGGATTATAAATTATATTCATTAAGTGTTTTATTGGCTATAAGTTGTGTTTTCTATGTGAACCAAACAGAATACATCCATTTAATTACCTTTCATTAGTATTATAGGTTTGTTATTATTGAAACAGCGAGGAGTGGTTATATTGAACAGGCGGATGGAACCACCTTGTTTACTAGCTTGTTCACGACTGTTGTTAATAGCTTCAGGAGACAATAATTTGATATTTTTTATCAATTTGTTAATAACTTTTTTTTGAACAAGTAATACTATTTTGGATTCAAAACAATAAAAAGAAACATTGTTGTTATTGGTATTTTTTATATTTTAATAGGGTCTACTCAATTTATCACCAATAAACCAGGAGTATTTAACAAACATATAACATTTTGTGTTAAAAAAAAAAATGGTATAGACACGACATAATAACGAATTCCCTCGACGGGGGGACGAAAGTCACATCCGGTGATGTGAACTGCTAAGACGTATTTTTTTCTGTACAACGCGTTATTTTCCTGTAGTCGTTCTGTCATTTGTTTTCTTTTAATTTGATTTGTTAAATAAAAAACTAAAAACATCAATAGTTTAATCTGATGTGATGTAGCATGGTTCTATTAGCGTGTTTGAAAGTAACGGATGTTGTGACGTAGGTCTTCTGCTCCATTACACCTACTTTCCCTTACTCGTCATTATGGCGCGGTACACAATAGCGATATTGACATTTGGTTATTCCATTCCTATTTTTTTTTTATCTTCTTATTGGTAATTTTTATAGGTATTATTAATATTATCATTATTTTTACTAGAGTTTTTCAGCAATAGTTTGATTCTCAAAACAACTCAAAATAAAATATTAATAAAATAAAAATTAACAAAATATAATTTTGCACACATTTTTTATGCTACATAACAGTTTTGGTCATCCCTTAAGACAGGGAGCATTTCGTTATAAATTTTGGGGGCAAAATAAGAGAATCGCATACTATCAACCTAAAGGCGTATGCTAGGCAACAAAACATAGCATCCTGTCTCCTACAGCGGAATCGCACCTAGTAGCGAGTGTTTTCTCTTAAGTACTCAGGATTGCCAGAAATAAGTACTTTATGGACAAGCGCACATGTAAGAAAGGTACAGACATCAGACATAGGTAACATTACTAAACTGGGTCTTGTACCAGACACGTCAAAGTTTCTCAGTCGACAAACAAAAAATAATTAAAAAAAACTTTCAAACATATTCTGCACTCACTGCATTCCTTCCATGACTACTACAGTCACGACATTGCCGTAGACAGGAAGACGGTAATCAAAAGCAGAGAGTACTAAAGCCAGAACAAATTAAAGCCTTGCCGCTTGTCGAAATAGGGTTCTGTACAGGACTCTCAGACGAAAGATAGCTTTGGAAAAGTTTAATCTGGATAAAAATATTACACCAAGTATTTTGGCAGATTAAATTGTTATTCGTCTATAAAAATATGTATGGATGTGTTTAAATACGCAACTTAAAGTTAAAAAAATAATAAACTGAATATATTGTGACAAAATACACTGGGTATTATTTTATGAAACTTATACAGAATGTTGCTATAAAAATTTATTCATAAATAATAATATTTCATGTTTATGTTTTCCCTTCTTATTATTATATGTATTTACTAAACTTACTTTATTTATAAACTTACTTTATACTTTTATTTTACAAATTAATATTACAAGTATTACATTTTTATGTGCGAAGTAGACCTTTACTTCTGAAGTTCAAACTGATGTCATAAAACGGCAGAGTTTCTAGAACAATCACTATGCGCATTATGATAAATTTCCTTTTAATATAGTGATAAATTTATTTAACTAACTAAATAGGAAAATACAATTTTGTAACAGTTGGAAATTAGTAAATAAACGGTTGCTGTGAAATTAATAACAGTTTTATCTCTCACTAATTACAATGAGTATTCTTTCCCATATAGAGAATTGATATTAAGATATTCTTTGTTTCTTAATTTTTTATTAAATTAACTTCAAAGCTGATTACTACGTATTTTTAGTTTGAACTTGGTTTTTGTATTAAGCATGAAATGTTTTTATAAGCAGAAAATGTGGCTTACCGTTCATCCCGGAGCACTATCAGACACCGTCACCGGTGCCCAGACATTATTTGCAGATATACCGCAACTCGGCGGGGTACTCCTGGCATTATGCCATAAGTTTGAGTGCATGTTAAATGTTCAACTTCTCAATTATTCTATAATTGTTCAAAATCGATGAAGTTTAGATCAGCCACAGACCATCATAACTTAATATGGATTCAAAATATTTTAAAATCGAAAAGCGAATCAAACAGTGTTACTCTTTTATGCAAAACCCCTCTCACTTTTATTGGACTTTAAATAAAGGCAAAATTAATTTACAATTTTACATTTTATAATTTCATAAAATATTTACAATAATTTTTATATTGATTACGCTACATTATCATTAATTTATTTCATAATTTTGTTGACATTATTAACCTTCAAGGAAACACGTATAAATAGAAATTAACAGGTGTCTAACGTATTGATTTGACAACTATTTGTAAATAAAAATTATATTGTAGGTTGCTTTCAATTTTGGTGGCAAGGTATTTAAGAGAATATAAGGTAAGCCATTTAAAGCTGGATAAAAGGCACTAATTAGCTTCGTTATCGAAAAGATTCAAATGAAGTCAATTAAGGATGCGGTTAAAAACCAATTGATTCGCTTCCCGATTAAAACATTTTACTTGGACGAATCCCAGGCTGGCGAATGATTTGTCATATACTGTACTTAACTATGAGAAAGACCTAAGTTAATATAAAAAGACTTCAAATAAAAAAAATATATATATATATATATTTTTTTTTAATATGTTGCATTTTTGTAAAAGAAAAATCCTTTTAAAAATTTTTACAAATGGTATTTTTTATACTAGGTGTTTTTTAAAAAACACAAATCAGATTTCAAATTAAAAATGTAATCATAACACATATTTATAATACATTTTATATTAGTAAATCTATCATAACTAGTTTAATGCTTTAACAATATTTTGTTCAGTTTTGGTGTTCATCAAGATTATTATCAACATTTATACAAAGTTATCCTCAATGTAAGCCATCCTGATTGCTTAAA
Organism: Neoaliturus tenellus; assembly: GCA_030545055.2. Lineage (NCBI taxonomy): Eukaryota > Metazoa > Arthropoda > Insecta > Hemiptera > Cicadellidae > Neoaliturus > Neoaliturus tenellus. The sequence continues at coordinate 293,935,729 of CM061531.1, forward strand.
TTATAGAGAAAAAAGTTTAAGAAAAAGAACTATAAAGTTTAAGTCTCAGAAAAAGAATATCTCAAACAATAATATTTTTCGGAAGAAGCTTAAAGGAAGAAAAACCTAACCCATTCAAGATCTCAATATCTAAGCCATGTAGATTATTTGATAATCTGAACCGCGAAATGGCTGCAATGGCTTAGCGCCCAGGATTTAGCTCAATAAAGAGGGATAAATACTTTTATTTTAGGCTTTAGGCTTTAGTTTTTTACATATACTGACTCAACGCCAAATTTATTTTCTTATTCTTAAAACTTGGTGGCTGTTTTTTTTTTTTTTTTTTTTTTTTTTTTTTTTTTTTTTTTTTTTTTTTTTTAAGGTGGCTGGCTTAATGGACCATACTATATATAACTATGTAGCAGCTACATATTTATTTATTTGTATTTTAATACAAATAAATTAATTACACCTACTAGGTTACTAAAATGTGTCTATAAGATAAACATTGATAAATTTGTAATACTTGTTAATTAGTTATTCTTTTTTTTAAGGTAAGTCTTAAATCTGTATCATATAAAAGTGTATATATATAACTTCTCCGTGGACACTTTTTAATCGCCCCACGGATACAAAACTCTTCGCATGCTTTTTACATAACACTAACCAATAAGAACTTAATCTTAGATTCACAAATAAAATAGATTGATAACAAAACATTTGATTTGAGTGCACCCCCACTACAACTTAGCTACTAACATAAACAAATTAGAGGTCTATTAAGTTTTTTTTTCATTTGTAGATGAGTTCTGTTTTCATATGTTTTTAATAAAGACTTATTACATTACACCTCCTAGGAATGTTAGGCCAGTTGTAGGCCTAATAAATAAGAAACATGACATCGTTCTTGAGTTCTGACAAACAGTTTTGTAGAAACAAGTTCCAGGCAGCTTGGAATAAATTTTTCATCACACTGTACGGGAAACAGCTATATTCATCACCAGCTGAGAGTGTAGAAAAACCGTTTTCCCTCTCTAGAGAGGGAAAATCAGCTGTTGATTTTCCCACACTAGTAATTAGTTATGATTACTGACACAAGTAGCGCTAGCAGTGCTAAGAGTATATTATTCCCTAAATCAGCTGTTCTCAATAATGTAATCAGCTGTGTAAAACAGAATCATTGTTTTCATTGTACTGCGGAAATCAATTGAGCATCCATAGGTGGTTTCTTAAACTTGCATTATTTAATTAATTACTATTATTAATTATCTACAGTGTGATGAAAAATATCGTTCATAACTCGAGTAGAAAGTGTTATTACGTGCCTTGATCGAAATTCCGCGCTCGGCTAAAGCCTCGCGCGTAAACTCGTTCTCGGCCCGGAAAAGACAATTTCCACTCTTGTTATGAAATATACTATATAAGTACCATCCATGAATTGGATGAACAACTCACCGTCCACAGAACGAAATGTTATAAAGTCATTGTGAGGTATAATGTCATTCGGGTGCAAACAAGGTTTCATCAGATGTGGTTACAAGAAGGACTGGCAGAATAAATTTTGAAAGTGTGAAGATAAAAATGAAGCGCGATTCTAAATGTCATGCAACACTTCTTATGCTAACCATAGTAAAATTAAAAAGGAAACATTTTTATAATGTGCTTTATACTTGTTAAAAAAACTCTTTAATTAAAAAGGCTTTTGGCTATTTCAATAATAAATTTTTCACTGTATTTTAATGTATGTTTATTGCATTTTAAATGTATGTTTCCCTAAACGTTCTTGTATGTCAATGTATACATAGATCTATGTATAAAAAATTTTGCTTTTTTCAGTGATAGTGTACTCACTGTATTTCAGCGTAGGTGTTTTTTTCTTCATTATGATAAATTTGTTTTAGAAGAATTGTATTCAGGCTTATCTACCCACGTCGAGTTGTGGGTATCATGGTTTTACTCAAACTCCGTAGGACTTGTTTATCTCAGAAATTTGGCATTTACAACGCGGTCTGGGTAGTTTGCTTTGGCCAAAATCAGAAAAGGGGGGGGGAGGTGGGGATAAAAGACTCACTCTGCTATGTCGGTATTTGCCGATGTCCATGTCGCTGAGTTAGTAAATATTTCGGACACTGTACTAATTCGGCTTTTGAGCGTTTCACGTATGTGTTATTTTAACTACTTGATGACGACACGAAGTTCATCAGATGAATTTACTTTGACATTTTATTCAATTAGACATTAAGAAAGAGACTTTGTTTCCAAAACTATTCATTAATATACTAGCTGGTTTAAGACGGTTATAATCTATTGCAACTTAGATTATTATAGTTAAAACATGTCATTCGGTTATAAATGAAAAATCAAACAAAACGCAATTTTTTTTATCTAACAATTTCCAGATAAACCGAATTCTTTATCAAATTTCAACCAGTGTACGAATTTAGTAAACATTGGTCACCTAAATACGTATCAATAACCTCTCAAATGCATTAGTTATTACTAACAAATCACATAACTGATATATTCGCAAACATGAAAGAAAAATTGTGTCCTTATTCCTCGCTAGGTGAGTATTGAGCTAAAAACAATAAAGAAGTTTTTAGTTACTTATTTTAAACACTCTCTTTCTAACGCTTTAGGCCATTGAATAAAATAAACTTGCATATTTTCAATTATTAATTATGTCGTAATAAGGTAAATAATTGTTATAAATAGATTTCTACACTATACTTAGAGAGTACTTTATTACTATGAAATATAAAATGTATATACTATGAGTGCATTATGATTTCAATACAAATGATTAATTATAATTAAATAATGTTATAACTATGATAATATAAGATTATTGGAAATGCATTGTTTATAGGAGAGAAACTATTTACCTTTCAAAATATCAAACCAAAACCTTTCTGGTGGTGGCTAAGTTAATGTACTCCTTTGTCAAAGGGTGTGTAAAATAAGTCAAAGGTATATGTTGTGGTGTGACCTTTAAATAAAATTTGAGTGTAATATTTTTCTACATTACAAACAGATGTTTCTGAACATTGTTTATTATTATTCAAAATGTTAATATATACTTTTTATATACGCTATCAAACATTACAAAATAAGTAGCTTTAATTAGTAGTATTATACTTATAAAGAAAAATACTTTGAATTACATTAAAATTAGACATAAAATAATATGATCAGGGTTATTTAAAGAGAAACGTAGTGCCCGTACGTAGGTAGTGCTGTTAACATGTTTTTATCTTTATGTGTCTACTTATTGTCAGACACTCTTATCGTTTACTAGTCTGGATGTAAAACGTATTGTAATTTATTTTTGTTAAACTATCATAACTACAACAAGAAATTGACTGAGGCTATAATTTCCTATTAAACTATCCTATTAAAGTTTACTTCAGACATAGTGGATGCGTTGTAGTATATTTTGTTCTGTTTTATAAGATTTTATTTAGGTTATTTCTTTATCAGAAAAATAATGTTTTATAACCATTCAACGTGTTTAAAAGTATTGTAGTATGCAATGATATTTGAAAATTATATAACTTCAGCTAACTACAGTATAAAAAACTAAATGTATAAAAAACTAATCAATGTATAATTATATATTTTACATATAATTTTATGAAAAATCATAAAATAAGTCAATTTATTTCTTATTATTGTTATCACACAAAAAACATGTAATTTTGTATCAGGATAAAACGTGTACAAATGTACAATTTTATAACTCAGCAATGAAATACTATCATTATTACAGGAACTTTGTACAAACTAAAAGTTATTTTAATGAATATTTATATATATATATTAAAAGGCAGCATTCTAGGAAACCTAAGTGAAAAACTCCAATCAAAATTATGTTAATTAATTGTTCAAACGATTCCCATTGGAAAATATGAGTGAAACAATTAAAGTGTTCCTTTATAAACAAAATAACTAGAAACTTTTGTTTCGTTTTAATAGTTTGTGAGAGTGAAGACTAGTTACTCTTTCGCATAAACATTAGTAACATTCGTTTAATTAGTATATTAAACGCTTTTAGAGAAAGCAATCCAAACTCCTCATTTGAACTCTTCTTATCAACGTCTTTTACGAATTTCTCTAATGCTTCTTGCATATAAGAATTATGCACATTCCAATATATCCAAGCCGTGCGAAAGTAACTTTTAGCACTATAAAATATTCAACTGCTCCGAGTTAAGTATGCATATTGTCGCTCGTCAACTCCTGCCCTGCGGATATCCGCGTGACGTCATACATTCACGACTCAAACCTTTGAAGCGCTATTCTCATTATATTCAACAGATCTCAGTTTTCTTTCTTCCCCTAGTAATTTTTCTTTTTAGAGGAAAACACACTCTGGATTAAAAATGTTGTAAATCATTATACAACTACACACATAACTATTTATTTTAAATAGTAGTTTTCGTCACTAGTACGGATATTGTTTTTTTCTGCTCGCCATTCGTGTTATGAGCGAGGCGCAGCCGAGGTCAGAGGTTGAGATTAAGAACAGAAAAACACTTTCCCTCCGAGTGATGAACAACGGTTTTTGTTCACACTGCAAAAATCTAAAAGTACTCTTAATAACTTATTTAAATATAACTTATATATTAATAGTCAAGCATGTTTTCCTTCTTTTTTTCTAAGCTTGTGCGCATCTAAGGAGAAATCCGTGCATACATTAGAAAGGTAGTGTCATGTAGAGAGAAAAATCACATTATAATTCACATCGGCCCCCACTGCTACGAGCTACAGGCTTCCCTAGTTTAAATGTTAAAATTCAGGATTTTATAAAACGTATAATGATCCATTATGTCTATCTTATCGAATACATTCATATGTTGGACTGCTTCAATCTACACAATAACATGTCTTGTCTAAACAAACGAACGTTGTTGGTATACAGGGGATGCTACGGCCAGCACAGCCCATTGAACAATCTCCTTTGACTTGGTTCCATTCAAACACGCTCTCTGTTATCCTTATTGTTCAATAGGATGAACAGGGCAAACCAACCGTGCCAAATTATATTTATTGACAAGATGTACTACAAAGTATGTAAGAAATAACTTTATGGTAAAAAAAGTTACAGTTTTATATGTGGCTTCAAAGTTAGCTGTTGTTGAAAGATGTTAACTAAATTGTATTGAACTATGTTACAAAACTAACAAAAGACTTTGAATTCAATGGACATTATTATTTACAATCCATTATTCAAAATAGTTATGATTGGTATAGTAAAACACACATGAACGTTTTTGACGAAGGGAAGTGCCTACTGTAAGTTTTTAGCACCAAATTACTGGTTTATTGCATATATAGACAATATTTTTGGATAGTGATAAAATAATCGTATTTGGGTCTTAGATACATGAAGATTTTCAATACCCTTATAAACGCATAATAAATGTTTGTTTGCTTACCAATAGTATCACAGTTATAAATGTTCATCTCTTCCAACTTTATCGCACGAGGTGTAATAAATACCGCCGGTCGCATGAACTATATTGTCAGCTATTTACAACGGATTTAGTTTAACAACCGATATTGCCACAATTGGAAACAATTTTTTGTGATAAATTTTGTGAATTCTCCTTTATGTGTAGTAGTTTAAGCATCAGTAGAATGTAGCCTAAAATCAATACGATTCATATTATTTGTTTTATGACATCTATTGGTTTTTGTACGTTTTTTTATTACAATTATATTTGGTTATAATAATAATAGTACCAGGTTAACCGAGCCTTGCTCGTTGGTTTTAATTCACCTTCGTCATAGGGTAATGGAAAAAAAACTATTAAATTTCCACCAACAATCAACATTTTTACAGTTAACATGTGTTTCAAAAAGTCTGCTTGTCATCATGTTACTTTCTTTTTGTTTACTTTTAGTTGTTATTTCGTTACCAAAATAGCAACCCATAAGAACAATGTTAAAAATTACGATTTTAATACTTACCTTTAGACAAATTTAGATTTTTCCTGTGGATAAGGCTGTTTGTATTTATTTTTTAAAACTTATTTTTGGATCAAAACACTATTAAATGCAAAGTTTAAACAAAATCTACCCGCTGGAATTCGAGATCGTGGAACACACATCCCTTCAGGCACTGCTCGTATTATAATATAGGATATGTTGCTTAAATTGTATTTTATATTATTATTTAACAAGCAAATTCGGAATACTAATACTTCCATACTTGTAACATTTTTAATAGTAGGACTGATATTTTTCTAAATAATATTATTTTGTTATGAATGTTATGAGTACAATAGTTAATATTAAAATTTATAAATATTTACACTTATAACGTTTGCCAAATGCATACCTATCATCCCTCCCTACCCGGCCACTGTAGCCAACTCAACCACAAACACGGAATGGTAATTGCTGTGGTTTAGCCAAAGGCAGATCCGAAACCTAGGAAATTGAAAACTCACAAATGACTAATAAATTTACTTTCGTGTTTAAAGACGATTTTTTTACGATTAAAATCAATTCCATAATAAAAATAATAAAATAATAATAACAATAATCAACAGTTACAGAGTTAATGTAATGTTCAACTCGACTTAGCATAAAATAAAGCTCAGTGAGATCTTCTTTCGTTCCACTAAATCTAAAATACCTGTTTCTTTTTTTTATTATTCTGAAACTAAAATAAAAAGATAAAAACGTGTGGTTTTAATTACAATATTCAGAAGAAGAAATGGATTGGGATATTTTTCTTTTGGTACTTAATTAATTTAATTTCTTTATTTTTATTTTTAAGAAACGTTGAATTATTTTATTTACAAAATAGGCAAATGGCTGGTACAATTAAATTGGATTAACAAGTCTCAATAGTTATTTTTAAAGGTAACGTGAGCTATCAGCATTACACGTAGGCCTTAGTTATTGGATTTAAGATATTGCCCAATAGAAAAGTCCATTACCTCGTATACCAGACCACACGTACAGTCATTAAAAATTTATAGATTTAATTGTTTAAAAACAGATAGTGTTATTATTGGTGCTAACCAGCTATGGTTACGCTCAAGCGATTGAATTAATTATCAATGTACAGGCTGTACCGGAAGTAACCAATCGACCGGAGATCACTCGTGTGTTTTAAAACGTTAATTATAACTATTCTATGTAAATTTAATGTCAACAAGAATACTATACTAATGTACGGATTGCCAGAAAATTAACGAAGACAACATCATTAAGCAATTAATGGAAGCATTCCAAACCCTATTACTGTATATAAATATAATGATTAATAGATCTTTGAACGGTCGTTAAAGATTGTGAACTGAGTAATGTGGAAAATAGTATAAATCAGGAAGCCCTGTGATAAGATTTCAATAATTATACTTTAAATGATAGTTTATTTGAAACTGTGTGTATAACTTTCATATCGTACGATTCTTAGAGGTGGGAAGTCACTTTATCTTCCATGGTGTAGGCTTATGTTTTTTTAATGACGCTCTAATTCTTTTATTGTAATAAAAAATAACTACAAACAATAACATCAAACTCTAATCGAAAATTAAGAAATAAATTTAAATGTCAAACAATTTTAAAAAGTTTTGCAAATTGACATAATACCATAATATAGTATAAATTTTATAAACAAGTGAAAAACGAATTATCTATAAATTATGAATCAGTAGATAACACGTTACGAAACTGTCATAAAAAATCATTAAGAACAAAACGTATTTAATCTAGAAGCATATTTTCAAAATACAATATCCCAACTACTAGTCGTTAAAAATTTGGTAATTTTAACGTCGTGTTCAATTAAAAACTATTTTCAAGCATACAAAAATTTTGTATGCGCATATATAAATCATATTTATTGGAAATTTTTTTTTTAGTTAATTCTTTTCATTTTATGAGTTCAAATATTAGAGTGAACTTATACAAATTTTGTATTTCTATTTTTATGTAAACTAACTATAGTTTCCCCTTTCATCCTGAAACTGAATTTTGAAATTATGTTTTATTATTATTTATTCTTGGTGAAGTCAATGGAGTCAATATCGTAACTTATAAAGACATTAAAAAAGTTTTAGTAAAGATATTTCAATAGTTTAAAAGGAGCAACCAAAATAGATATAAGGTTAGTTTAGATGTTAAATCGACCTCATACCTTAAAGAAATGCCTTATAAAGAAATTACTTCCGCCCCACAATCTTTCCATTATACAATTGCAAACACCTCTTCACAAAGTCTTTATTAGACGGTCGTTTTATTATAACTGTGTTTTTTTTGTTTTAATAAAAAAATACCATCTTTAGCCAAAGATTTAAAAAGTATGACCCTTTAGTAGGCTTCGATTGAGTTTAACTTTCATTTACATTTACGATCATACTATTTAAAATAAGTTTGCAAATCAAAGTTACTTATTTTAAACAAACAAATTAATTATTTTCAAGTTGAAGCACCATAAATAAATATCCAAGTCCATCAAGTAAAGTATGCACTCTGACGTTGGTCAACGTTTGCCCTGCCGATATCTGAGAGACGTCATACATTCAAGACTCAAACTTTTGAAGCGCTATAATTATTACATCGAACCGGTCTGCTTTATTCTTCAAGTCATGTTTAACGAATAGTAAAATTTTTAAGGAATTTAATTTTAAAATTAAAAACAGATTTTTACCCTAGTATATTATTATTAAAGTATTTGATAATAATATACCTAAGATAAGTGTACTGTATTAAATTTAATTAGAACCCTTCATTATAATATATTAGTTATTGCTGATGATAAATATCACTGATAACTGCCAATAAAATATAATACATGATTATTTAATATCACAATTGTCGTACAGGTGATGCAGTAAAGTAAACGTAACTAGTGGCTCATAGGGTCAAAAGCCCCTAATCATAAAATGAAAATAGCATGAACCATAGCGGATTATAAGTTATTCACTAAGAAAGTTTCTAATAAATTATATTTTAATTTATATAATATTTTAAAAATACCGTTTTGAGTAGGCCATTCGCCTCCAAAGCACTCTTTACAATCCTGTATTACTAAGCCGTCCATATGCAAAATGCTTAATTTTGTTTGTTTTAAACCTGAAAAAATGAGTTTTTGAAAGAAATAATAGTCCTTGAGCTAAGCGGCAATGAGTAAAACATTGCGGATGCTTATCGCCCATTTTAAAGTCAGTTAACTTTCAATTATTAAATCATAACTCATTGTCAATTATCATTATAATTATCAAAATAACAATTTCATTGTCTTTTCCGAAAATTTAATAGATCTAGAGGTTTTCGCTCCTGTCAGATTTTGTTATTTTTTTTCGTTACCAAATTTAAACGTGGTATCTCAATGTAGATCATCTTTACTGGCTGTCAATATTTGTCCTCCCTAATCATAGCACTTGATTTCGTGTAAACAAAGCAGACTTTTTAAAGGAGAAACTTTGACCTGCTATTTTTCCCCTAGTATGTATGACAAACGTCTTTGGTTTTAACTCTCCCTAGACCTATAATTCTGCAATCTATGAAATTACCAAAAGGTCTCTGGGAAAATTCAGCTAGCAGAATACCAACACTTTGTTGACTTGATACACTTCAAGTTTTAATTAATATATCATCTTCACTCAATTTTATCATTTGACACTTCTTGTCTAAAACATGTTTTAATGTAAAATAAAGTAGGCGTTTCTCAGACCCTTATTCATCGCCCTGTCACGATCAAAATGGTTTTTTTATTATTGACATACACGCTCAGTTAGCAAACCCGTAAATTTTATAGTTTTTACAGCTGTCAATTTGTAATAGTTTGTAAGGTTAGTAACACTCCAAGTAGAAATTTTAGTCGCTCCATCCAAGTCACAAAACATCTTATTATAGTATTACCACTCTAGGTATATTTCTTATCAATTGATTATTATAGGAGTTCTTCACTCAATGTTATCATCTGTCTTTCGTAAGTAGTGTGTTTTGGTCACTTTTAAAACCGGCCACGTGCCCACGGAGCCACGTGCCGCGGCAGCTGGCGCCAGCTGCCATGTCACATAGCTTCCGGTGGGGGTTAGAGGGTATATATGAGATGCTGTAGTTATATTTTATGCCATATAGGTTGGGGTGGAGATGGCGATAGTGTTGGCGTTAGGGTGAAGTGAATTTGCGCATAAAATTAAAATTAAAAGTTAGTTCAAAATTGAAATTCGTCGGTGTTAACGAATCTCTAACAGTTGAAGAAAAATTAAGAGTTAGTTCAAAATTGAAATTCAAACTTATAACTGAGATGTGGAAAATATGTCAAGGTCATCAGAGTAAGTTTTAAAAAATTCTATCCAACTATCACCAGAAATAGTTTTAAGTTGAAGTAGTTGGTGATAGCGGGATAATTGATTCGTGCCATGGGAGAGGTGTTTATCGTTTGAAAGTTGGCGATCGAATGAGAAGAGCCGCCTAGGGAGAGGGGTTATAAAACGGCAACCTTCCCCCACCACCCCTTCCCCCACTCCTTTAGATCAATAACCGGTCGCCGACTCTATGTGGTAAAACTGAACCAGACATGGCGGCTGCCATGGATAATTCTAACCTCAAACCTTAGTTTTGCATTGGTGAGCATGAGCCACCCCCACTCCTTTACCTTTCTTTTATATTTTTAAAACCGAACAGATGTTCGGGCAGGTGTTGGGGGCAGAAATGTTAAAATATTGGGGTGGAGATGGCAATAGCGTTGGCGGTCGGTTGAACTGAATTTGCGAATAAAGTAACTAGGGTTGAACTAAAAGTATACATAAATTAAAAGTTAGTTGAAAACTGAAATTTGACGGTGTTAACAAAACTCTTAATAGTTGAACAAAACTAAAAGTTAGTTTAAAACTGAAATTCAAATTTATAAATAGGATCTGGAAAGTATGTCAAGGTCATCCAGAGTAAGTTTTAAAAAAGCCTACCCAACTACCACCAGAAATAGTTCTAAGTTGAACTAGTTGGTGATAGTAGGATAGGTTGAAGTAACTTTTGAATTTTATTAGTGAACATACAATTAATGTGCAACAGCAGAGTTTAAACAAGTTGAACTTTTGTGATGAATTACAGAGTTGTAAATGCAAACACCGACGACGATGAGAAGGTAAATGCAGAGTCCCCAGATGATGTATTTGAAAAGCTTGAACAAATGTAACATTTCAAGTTGGTTTTCCCGTTCCATTTCCAATCGTTTAATTTCCAATTTCAATTTATCCTCTTCCATTCTAGTTACGAAGGGAACTTCATCCATCATATCCATCATGATTGTGTTAGTGTTTGAAATTTTAGTGATGTTGATAGTTCAGAAGTCGAAGACGGAATAAGAAGTGAAAGGGAGAAATGTTAGTTAAATAAAGAAGTGGTGGGGGGAAGGATGAATTACAAAGAAGTGGTGGGGGAAAGACGTTGCTCTTCATTATTACCATCAGTAGTGTCAGATGGTGCAGGAGTTAGATTTAGTAAACTGTCTTCGTCTAAACTTTCAACCTTATCACAAATAGGACAATCGTATGTTATTTCCAAATTCATTTTGATGGTTGTAAAATTATCTACAAGTTCTTGTAAAATATTAAAAATGTCTTGTAACTCTTCTTTAGAGTTTATTTCAAAACTAGAATTCATTCGGGCCAAAGGAGAGTTGTTCATCGTTGAAGAGTCGGGGATGGAATGAGGATCGGCACATAGGGAGGGGGCTTATATAATGGCGACCTTGAGCAGGCGTCTAGGGAGGGGGGCTGTCTAGGGAGGGGGCTTTTATATGGGGAACCTTGAGCTTATGATTGAATAAAATGTTTAGTTCTTCTTCTTCGTCTTTTAATTCAATTATTTGAACCGAAGTAGTTGTTTCATCCTCTTCACTCGATGAAGAAAACAATTCACCAGGATTTAAATATTGAACTACAATTCTGAACCATCTTATAGGATATTCGTCAATGATAGAAAGTAAGTTTTGAAACAATTCTTCCATCTCCTCCCTGTCAGTTATTATATGTTCAAACTTGATAAATTTGTTTTCCATGTTGTTAGTTAGAGTGTTGGAAGTGGAATGATTTAATATTATATAAAAATTAGAACTAGTGGTGGGGGAAATCTCAAGGTCATCCAAATGAAGTTTTAAAAAAGAGTGTAAAACTGAAATTACACATTTGATGGTTCTACAGGATCGGAATACCAATCTGATCTGTATTTACATCTTTTTATCATATGTGTACAAAAATCATCTTGATGAGAATTGGTGCGTTGACAATGAGCAAGATCTAGAGGGTGAAATTTGAAACATCTTTGAGGACAACATGTATGAAAATATCTTGATTTGTAAAATTTGAAAGTTCGCAATTCCGGTGGTGGTAGTTGTTTTGTTTTGCATTTGCAATAACAAGATCCGAAGAATTCACATTTAGTACAAGCTAACCCATCCACCATCATTGGTCCTAAATCTGTACACTGTTGTTCACAACAGTAACGAGGTTTGTACTTGTATTTTTGCTCTTCCATGTTGACGCTGCGGAGTCCAGTGAAAGAATAAGAGTGTATAGTGTTGAATAGTGAGTTTTATGTACTGTGAAAAGTGGTGGAGGTAATTTCAAGGTCATCCAAATGGAGTTTTAAAAAATTATACCTTACAAGTGTAAGGATTATTAAAATTTAGGAAGTTTGTTTCTCTTTGTTTTCTTCAGACTTTTTCTCTCTCTCCGCCTTAGCCATAGCAACAAGTTCTTCTGTTGATAATGGATGTACTTCAGGAAATTTTAAAATTAATTTAGCTTGATATCCTTCTTTAGTTAATACATCTAAATCTTGGGTCATTTGTTCAACGGTGTTGTAGTCTTTTCCATAGATTTTTCCATCAAGTTGAATCATCATTCTGTACAACATTTTCTTAAATAGGTCTTGTCGTGGTGAGAGCTGAGAAGCAAATGATTATTTATACAAGTATCACATCCTTTTTATTAACTCACATTGATCATGTGATTCTTTAGTTGTAGTTTTGTCTGTCAAAAGTTATTCAACATTGGTAATACTTTTGGAACTTGATGTTATGTTGACCAGTTGGCGATGAAGAAGTTGTAGGTTGTGTAGAAATAAATATTTCATCATCGCAATATTTTGTTTTAGTGAACATCCTTGTATTAGTAGCACTAACATCAACAGTTAAGTGATAACCACCGGTAAGTAAAACTCGCATTTCGTTGGTTAAATCTTCGAGTTGTTCAAAAGTTGTAATGGTGTTGGTATCATAAGATGCATACTTGACTTTGAGAGACATCTTTTAGTTTTTATATTAAGCGATAGAGTGAGCGAGATGTGTACGGTACGAAAGGTAGTCGTAGACTGATGAATTTTACAAGTAGATTTTCGCTTTTATAATCACACAAAAGTGGGTCAAGGTCATCCCGTGGAATTTTTAAAAAAAAGCAACATATTGTAATGTACAAAGACATCACAATATGTTGCTTCTTTTAATTTTTTTTGTTTTTTCTTTATATCATATTTATTGAAAAACAATTACAAACAAATAGTTACAATGTTATGTACAAACTAATCAGTAGTAGGTGTTACATGAATAGTTAGTTCAGTTGAGTTGTTTCCACTTGGTCCGTGCGAAACCAAATAGAGTGCGCCGGGTTGAACTACACGAAGATCTTCATTTTGAAGAAGTTGTACAAAGCGTCTTGGTAGGAAGATCTGAAATTTTGGTTCATCACCAACTGTATATGGAGCCTCGCTCAATGTGCAATTAATAGCATCACCTACTGAAGTTTCCATTTAGCCCAGTCAAAATAGGTTCGTGTCGGAAGTAATTCCGGAGGAGCTGAATTTTTCACAGTTGATAGACTATGATAAGGTGTGCATTTTCCCAAAAGTCCCGAAAAATCCCCCTTGAGCTTTCCGCCCTACGCCCCATTAAAGTTAAAGCTGCAGTATGTTAGAAAATCAACTACAGTTTCGTAAGGAAAAGAGCAATCGAAGTGGGGTTGCTTTTATATTGTTCCCAATAACATTTGCTACAAAAATTGTCATTACCACTTATTACAAAAACCTTAAGGTTTTGTGGCAAAATCGATACAAACGTAAAAAATTTATTTTTTTCTTTACATCATATAAAAACCTTCCCTTACAGCTCCTTTGATTGAAGTTTATATGTAAAACCGTAAATCTGAAGTTTGTAGAGAATTATCTTAGCTTTACAATGATATATAATATTACAATGTTCGGCGTGAGGATAACGAGCAATATTGAATTACTAATGGCTAAATATGGATGTTTCAAGTTCCATATTTCTCTAAGTCATCCCTTATAGAAAAAATAAGAGGGGAAGACATTAAAATTCAGTAATGTCTGGTACTGAAATGGGCAAAGAACGGTGCCTTTTTTCACTATCATCATAAAATAAAATACAATATTGCTCGTTATCCTCACACCGAACATAGTAATATTATATATCATTGTAAAGCTAAGATAATCCTCTACAAACTTCAGATTTACGGTTTTACATATAAACTTCAAACAAAGGAGCTGTAAGGTAAGGTTTTTATATAATGTAAACAAAAAAATCAATTTTTTACGTTTGTATCGATTTTGCCACAAAACCTTAAGGTTTTTGTAATAAGTGGTAATGACAATTTTTGTAGCAAATGTTATTGGGAACAATATAAAAGCAACCCCACTTCGATTGCTCTTTTCCTTACGAAACTGTAGTTGATTTTCTAACATACTGCAGCTTTAACTTTAAAGGGGTGTAGGGCGGAAAGCTCAAGGGGGATTTTTCGGGACTTTTGGGAAAATGCACACCTTATCATAGTCTATCAACTGTGAAAAATTCAGCTCCTCCGGAATTACTTCCGACACGAACCTATTTTGACTGGGCTAATTTTCTTAATCGTATGAATGATGTAGTGTTTTTCTTCTTTTAGTTCAGAACATTTCTTTGTAGGTAGAATTGATGATTTAGAATGAGCGTTGAACTGATCGACTAAACTTTGAAGTAAGTTCTGTGATGCCATCTTGATGTTGTTGTTAATCTTCTTGTTAATAAGAATGTCCGTCGGAGATGTTGTCTCTTCGGAGGTTAGAGTAATACTCATGCTGCGTCATGGTAGCGCTCTCGCTTTTATAATCGACACTACCCCCACTACTGACACTACACCCACCACTTTGTTGAAGGAAATTGTTCAAGCGGTAGGCATTCTTTAAAGCGCACTGCGACCTTCGATGTTTAAAACTTTTTGATGAAATACAAAGTTCGTTGAAGTAGCATTGGAAATCTTTATCAATTATTGCATTAATCACTTCGTTGCTTGTAAATGATTGTATCCAATTTGCTTTTTCCAATCCCCTTGTGTAGATAATTTTAAACTCTTTGCAATAATGATTCATAATATGCGGCATCATGTTATAATTAATGAAACCTTCATCCCATCTTAAGTTGTGAAAATGTTTGTTCAACCATTTGTTTGTAACTTTCGCTTTAGTTGTTAGTCTATTAAATGGTACTGGAGGTTTGAACAAATAATGATAAACTACTGATGTGTTCATGTCCAAGATTACTAATTCTTTAATAATAAAATTACCATCATTTCCTCGGAAAGCTTAAAATTCAATTATACCTCTTTTAACTTCCATTATATGTGGCGCATTAGAAAACGAAACCCGTTTATTCATGATGAAGTCTTACTAACAACTGACTTAAAAATTGAATGAGCCGATGTTTATAACAGACAGGATTGTTCTTCTTCTTTCACTTCTTGTGCCACTTCATCAATATTAAAATTGGTGTGATAGTTGTTTAATTGTCTCCACATTTCAACTTCTTGAGGTATTCTATTAAAGATTGAAGTATCCACGGGACCGTATAAAATTGGAACAAAAGGTTTTTTGTCCAATGTATCAATTAGATAGTCTTTAATTATTGCACTTGAAAATATTAGTTGTTTCAAATATCTGGTGACGGGACCGGTAGTACAACTTAAAGTGTAAAATTCTTCTTTAGTGAAATATAATTTAACATTATGTGTAGTTAAATCTCTGAAGCGAACAATTTGTCCTCCACGATGTTTTACTATATCAACTTCAATATTTGATTCCAATAAACTTAATCTTGTTCTTCTTCCAAATGTGTTGTTACTTAAATAGCACTCCAAAAGATGTAAATGTTTCATGAGAGATTCCCAAGTAGTTTCATTAAAAGTAACCATTTTGTTTCCATGATTTAAAATAACAATTGGTGAATAATCCATTGATTTTAAAATTCCAACTGATATACTTTTTGTCATGCATGAAGAAATTGGGTAGATAATCCGAAGAAATACTTCTGTTAAAATATTGGTTGTAATGTTAACTTCAACCTTCTTCCTTTTTACTTCTTTTTCAGCTTTTTCTTCTTCTCTCTTCTTATGTTTGTTGAATTTTAGGAACTCGTCCATTTCTCGTTCAACTTGTTTTTCTATATCTGAACTATTATCATCCATTAGAGGTGTATTTTCTTCTCCATTAGTAGAATTCATCTTGCGAATGATGTTTCCCATACGACGGTTGAAGATAGAATGAAGTTTCTACTAATTATTTTCTCGCTTTTATATTTTTCGTAAAATCCTTGAAATTTATACAATTACATAATTGTTTGTTTTCAACTTGTCTTTCACAAATGAAATTCTAACCTCAAAAATTAAAGCAGATAATTCTAACCTCAAAAATTTGCAGTTGTTGTACAATTCTTCTTAAAGTACATTCTTCACAATTCCGGTCAGCGGTGTGTAAGTAACTATTTTATCATGTAGAATTAGACAATATGCCGAAGTTCCATCCGCTACTGGTTCTTCAAATTCCATTTCAATTTTTATATCCACACTTGATGATTTTACCGATTCATTTTGTTTTGAACAATCGATTACAATTATTGGAGCCTTGGAATAATACTGGTCAGGTGATAATAGTGGTGTATTAGTCTTTCCATAATATGACGATTGAAATCTTGCATACATATCGTATAAAATAGAAAAACGTTTTTTGCTGAACATGACATTCAAATTGTCATAGGGAAAGAATTGAGAGTTTAGGAAAACTTTACAATTCTTTATTTTACAGTGATCAAATTGACCAGCATTTGCAGTGATAACATCTTTTCGCTTAGTTTGAAAACCGAGTATTATGTACCTTGCTCGTTCCAAGTAAGTTGATGTCTTGACGGTCCATGTTTGTCGTTCTGTCTGAGGTAGTGTAGGGTATTCATGAAATTCCCAACTTCGGAATGGCATCACAATATCACGGTCAGATTTCAACTTTCTCAATAATAGGATTCTATGTTCATCAGCCAATCTTACATGAGGTACTCTCCAAACAACTTTATCCAACTGTAGTTGCCATTCCAGTTTATCTTCCGTAGTTGCAGGGTCTGCAAGTATCAAGTCCTTATTAGTTGAAGATCTGAGTAATACTAATTCTTGTTTGACATTTATTATTACCCGTTTGTAATCTTCAGCGAATCCCAAAAGCAATCGTAAAGGTACATGAAAATCAAAGTGACCGTTGGAAGCTGGTGTTATAGTGTCTTTATCGGGGGCAACCCATCCGGCGGTGACTATTGAATTCTTCTCATGCGGTGTTAATGATGTTAATCCTTTCAATGTCGTTGTTAAACCAACCTTTTTTGTTGAATCAACCGTCACCCCTGATATTTCATATCTTATTTCATCAAAAAGATATGCCATCGGGTTATTTATAAAAGGAACTGTTGAAGCAGTTTTTCCATCCAATTTTAATACCCGTCCTTCGATGTACAAGTAACTTTCACACGGTAAAGTGTAAATATCTTGTTGTTGAATGGGGATCCTTATTTCATCGTTATTGTTTAATTTTGATGAAGTGTAAGGGTTGTGCGTGTGATATTCCTTCTCCCATAGTGTTTCGTCGAACGTTGGTCCTTGAGATATATCCAGGATATCCATCGCTGTTAAGTTTCAATCCAATCTTCTGTAGAAAACGAATGTTGTCCGATGTTAACTCTTCCAATGTTGAGGAGCTACTGAGCTCCCGACTCTTCCGTTGCGGTTTAAATGATAATCCCATGTTGACTTTTATGTTGCTGCTCTGATGTGTATCCGTATAGTAATTGTTTCTCCTCTAAAGTCAACACTATGACCGTCTTGATCCAATATGTTCAGTACGATGTCTGAAATGAAACTGGTGTTTAACGGTAGGTATATCAAGTTTTGTGGCTTCTCAACAATTTTAAAACCGGGAGCCACTGTTGGATAAAATGTATGTAAAATATGTTGATTAACTCCATCTCTATACGATCCGTGTATAATGTTGCACGTGACATCGATACTATTTACTTTCAATATTGTTACAGTTGAATCACCTGAATGAGTAGTTCCAGGAGTTAAGATTTTCTTTTTTGTATCTGTAAATCCAAGTAAACTGCCAATCGACTGTTCCAAGCTGACATCAATATAATATTTTGAAGTTATTTCTGCTTTTAAAGTATTATTGTTTCCTTTAACGGTAATATTGTCTTCTCCGAGTTGTTTCTGTAATAATTGGTTTATATCATCAATTTCATAAGCTCCAGTAGGAAATGTAATTATTTTCAATTCTGAGTATTTTCCTGCAGCATCCTTAGTTTCATAATAATGTAGTAAATTGTTCTTCCCTTCCGTAACATTGGGAATTGAGTTGTAGGTAGTCAAATCAAGTAATGCCGCTTCCCATAATCGTTCCTTGGATAGACGCAATGCTGGGAACAGCGTACTTTTCAATGTGGATGAATTTCCACTCAATGACACTGTATACGATGACATCTTAAAGCTGACTGACACTTTTCGCTAGAAACTCCAAACATAAATGCCCACATATTTCAGTATTGTTAGGTTGTCCTTTTTTGTAATTGTAAAAAATGTTTTTTGAGTTTCGAAAATAATGTTGAAGTTCTTTTGGCGGTGGTAGATTGCCAAAACTGTCAAAGTAGTAAACGGTTTGTCCAAGCTTTTTATAGCATACCCAATGAGTACCTGGACCATAGGTGGAATCCAAATTTACTATTCCAGTTTCATTTTTCCATATTTTAGTTGGTAATGCATCTTTCATAAAAACTCCTCGAAAGAATGGTATTTTCAAACATTTCACATAATCATTTAACTGATGATTTGTTAAGGCTTTATTTGGAATTATCAATTGACTCTTCTTATTTAATACACACGGTATGGTCTTAGGTATAAACCTGCTCCGTTTTTTACCATTTGCCAAACAGAAGTCTTCTTTACATTTGCCTTATGAGTTCTACGACGTCCTTTTTTAATGTTTCCACCTCTTTTGGGAGCGCCTTTCTTTGCAGGTCTTCCTCTCCGACGTTTTCCACCACCTAACTTTGCTTTCGTCTTCATGGCTGTAGTTACTGCCCAAGCCGATGCTTTTTCTGCAATACTTGCGTCACTTGATTTTACTCTTTGCCAAGCTTTTTCCGCTAGAATTTTATCTGCTATTGATCTATTTGTTGAATCTTTATACTTTGAATATGCTATATCGTGTTCCTTGCAAGCTTGATCTAATTTATTAATTCCAGGATCTCCTCTTGCTAAACGCTTTGCCAACTTAGTTCCAGGTCCACAATATTGATAACCTCCGGGCAGATGTAATTCGTATGGTAAAGCGTCTATTGTTCGATTTACAACAGCACCAACTGGAATCCGTCTAAGCAGGGATAATGCAGCTGATGTTATACCACGTCCTCTCTTGCCGCTGTCTTGACGATGACTGAGCGATACGGTCTTCATTATGTTGTCTTATATAACTGGCGTGTTTACTCCACGAGATACTTTACACAAATGAATAACTTGTGCAAAATCTTTTATATTTAAAGACTTAGTTATTCAAATTAATTATATACTGATTTATAATTCTATTTTTAATCCAAGCTTCTCGTTCATCGGGTTGAATCATCACATGACTCGTTGTACTAGCTATATGATTGTGGGTATCAATAAGTAAATTACCCACTATTCTTATTAAACAATCTAAAGTTACAGCATCTTTCGGATGTTGAGGATCTTGTAACTGCATAATACGTTTATCATTACAAGTATATGCGGTTGAATCACTTTTTGATGTTGTTATGACTTGTCCAATAGTAGCAGCATCATTTGAATCTTCACCTGGTAAAATATTAATTATTTTCTTCATCTTTGCATCATATTTGGTCCCAAAGTGTTTATCCCAAGTTATTGTTTGTTTCAATGTAACACAATCATCTTCTTCATAACCAGGATAAATATTTTTTATTCTTCTATTACGACCATCGTATGTACCTAATCTACCACCACTTGCAATTAATGTTTGTACCATAAGAGGTACATCTGAATCTTTTATACCAAATCTTCCATTTGTTATTGTTTTATGTCCTGCATCCCATTCATCATTTTTTCCTTGCATTAAATCAAACTTTTTATTTCCATGTATAAATTTATCTCCCCGCTTTAACACGGCATCTTCATGTTTTACAAAATTTGATGTTTCCTTTTTTAATTCTTTAGATAATTGTTCCATAGTAACAACATCTTTTGGTTGAGAACCAAACTTTACATTTGTCAATGTTTTACCATGACAATCAATTCCATTAACATCTTGTAAAATACAGTTGTCCTTGATGTATTTTAGGTTTACAGCATCACCGTCTTCCTTTGGGTATCCAATGTCATTTATAATAAATTTATAAAAAGAAAATCCGCGTTGAGTCTTTTCCGGTATTATAGAATGTAAATATTCTTTATTAACTGAATCTTTATCATTTTTGGGATTTCCCACGTTGGTTATTCTATAATTTCCAGCATCATACGTTTGTCCATCTTTTAAGTTATTACCCCATTGCAATTTTAAAGTATTTGAAAGTTCAGATGATAAGTACTCTTTAGTAATTGCATCAGAACCTTCAGTTGGTTTACCAACATTAATTATTCTATGTGATTTAACATCGTAAGTATTCTTATGTAATTTCAATGATGTTGAAGTAGCTTCTTTTACTGTCTTTAAATTTGCTCCATCAGTATCTTCTTCTGGATCTTTAACTAGTTTTAAACGTTTATTACTTATGCTATAGTCACCTTCAGGTGTTTGCGGTAATCCACTTCTTTTTCTGTCTTCTCCAACTTGCACTCCTAACGCGGAGTACCGTCCGAACTTGTCGACGCTCATGTTAGAACTGATACGTCTTACGCTTGCAACTCTTTTATATCCGCGGACAATTATACAACTATACCACGATTCCTAAGTTCATCAACTAGAGCCACCCATTCATTATTCAAACCCGTATGACAGGCTTCCATGGCTTCATGCAATAGTCTCATTCGGTCAACCAATTTATTGATGTCGTTGTAGTAAATCACATTTGTATTGTATAGATTTTTCATCAATCCTTTACCAGAGGTTGAAGTATCTCCTTTACTCTTTTTACCATGTTGTTCAAGAAGTGATAAATCCATAAGTGATAAAGATTTTCTTTTCAGTGGTTGTCTCACCGCTGGAGCAGTACGTAATGTGGGCAATTTTCGTGGAGGAAACAACTTTTTTATAACAATGTTATATTTTGTTGCACGTGAACGATTAATCATTGCATCCTTTAAGTAGTTTCTCTTATGAGCGTTAGTATTTTGTAAAATCTCTTTAAAAACACTTAAATCTTTGGATGAATATCTTAGTGGTATATTTTTAAAAATTAATTCATATAATTCTTTTGTTCCTTTATATCTATGCTCACCAATAATGATGTAATCGTCTTGAGTTATTTCAAGCTTTGAATCACCAATCTTTAATTCATTCCCATCAATTCTTGCTCCGTATATGTGTGATCTACTCAAATTCGGGTTTGATTTCATGTCATGTAGCATTTTCATTATATATTTTCTTCCAAGAGGTCCATGTTGTAATATATCGCTACTCAATTGAGTTAAATTTGGAATAGATTGTTCAGCTTCAGGTATTGGCTGTTCTTCTCCCTTTTCAACAATTGGTTCTTCTTCTTCTTTTGCTTCTTCTTGCTCACTAGCACTTGTGTATGAATCATCATCTTCTTCTTTTTTTAATGCTTGTACTTCTTGTTTAGAAACTGGTAGTAAAACATCTCCTTCATAACGAGGTTTACCAATAGTTTCTGATATCTGTTTTAAAGGTTCCGTAATAGGTTTAAATGTAGTCTCTAGAAATTCTTCTCTTTCACTTAAACCCATCCTCAATGCACGATTCTTCATCCTAATAGAATCACTGAGTGATTTTATTTCTTTCAATAGTTTTTCTTGATTCACCATGTTTACACTGTGAAGTTCAACGTGTAACTAGATGTAGCATCGGTAGTTCAACGCATAAATACAAATTTATCCAACCCTATACGATATCTACCATTTTTAATATCTTCTTCCTTCATAATAACGAGAAAGCTATATTTCTCATTCCATGCTTTGCCACACATCTCTTTAAATTTTTCAAATGGCATATCCGCATTTACATGATCATTATATATATGCTTTAAATTTGTTTCATCTTGCTTGAAGATGATCAACATATTTGCATTGTCTCTTATAAGTTGTTTTGGAATTTTACTGTATGTTTGACCAATGTAAATGCTATCAATATTATGATGTCTTCCCATAGCAAAATAATTCCTTATTGTGTCATGATTTTCACAAGAAACATCGTCAAATATAAAAATAGAAAATGGTTTTGCTTCATTTGGTTGCATAATTGTTTCACTGGCATTAAACTTGTAAAAATTTACTTCAGGTACACTTGCAAGTACTTTATCCAATAATTGATATTTTGGTTGTTGCAATGATTTTGAAAAAATGTATATATTGTTAAAACGCAATCCTTTAGGATTAGTTATAAGGTTAAAAACAACATTAGTTTTTCCACAATTTGAAGGACCAGTTATTAGACATCTTATCGTATTTGGTAGTAATTCACCATGTTTTCCATGATTTAACTTATCATTGTCAACTGTCAATTCATCAATGTTATTGATATTAAATCGATCTTTTTGTTGTACAATCTCCATCTTGTATAAAGGTTAAACACACAATGAGCTATTAAACAACTATACTAAGTCTTTTGAAGGAATCCAAGAGTCTTCACTTTTATCAAACCCTAACCACCGGACTTTAACCATATCCTTTTTCCTTTGTAAAATCTTCTCGACAAGATATACATCACCAACTGTTGATTTCAACAATTCGTGTCCGTAGAATCCACCTTGAAGTAATTCACCCTTGTTATCCTTTAATAAATAGGTTTCAGGTATAGTTGGTTGCACTTTATAAATTGTAAATACTTCATTAGTCCAATTTGGTAGATATCTTTTACTAAATACACCTTTGTATTTGCTTATACGAACTTTATCGTTGACCTTGAACTTCTTTGGTTGCAATTTTTCCAATTTCGGTGTTGTATTATTTTTAATGCGTTGTAATACAATTTTCGCATTAGCACTGTTTACCTGGAAAGGTTTCATTCCAATGGTACGATGATATTTGTTGTTATACTGTTTTATAAGTTGTGGTAATATGTCATACCACACATATGATCCTCGTTTTGAAAATTGTTTATACATCGCACCTTTCAATGTTCTATTGAATCTTTCAATTATTGAAGCTTTAACTTAAGAATTTGTAGAATAATGATTTATTTGATATTTCTTCATCAAAGCTCTAAAGTCTTTATTAAAATATTCTTTTCCATCATCGGTCTGTAGATGTTTAATTTTAAATTTATTTCTTTGTATTGTGGTTTCCATAGCTTTTGTAACACTTTTACCAGTCTTATCCTTCAATGGTAAAGCGTCAGCTATTTTAGTAAAACAGTCTATAATTGTTAAAATATATTTAAATCCTTTGTTTAATTTACTGTGCGGTATCATTTCAATGAGATCAGCTTGATAAAGATCATTCATCCCTTTAATGATTGTACTTCTTCTTGGAAATCTTCTTCTCGCTGGTTTATGTAGTTCATTTACAATCTTGTCCTTCACACTTTCCATCTTCAGATGTTGCTTGTACACCGCATGTAAAAATACTGATCCATAGAATAGTTTATTCTCATTTATATAGTTTGAATATAGGTCAAGGCCATTTCATATTAGTGTAAAAAAGAGGGAACATGGCATTGGGCTTGCCATGTCCCCTCTTCTTTACGGAAAGGAAAAAGGAAGAAGGTAGAGGACGAAGAATAGGTTTACTGGTCGATAGGGTTTAGAGAGTAGTGGCCGAATGGTAAAGTATTAATTTTATCTTCTAAAATATGGCGCTTGTCATCTTTGTAGCTTAATGCCCACTTTGTTTGTTTGACACTAAATAGTTGATGATTATAACTTCTAATAGTGTTGAACGTTGCAGTTGTTTCAACATTTTCAAACAAACATCTTTTATAATGTTCAAACTGTACGTTCTTCTTCAGGAAAGAAGTTTTTATTCCTTTGGCCTTCTTCGTGACTTGATGTTCGTTCCTCTCGTTTATGTACAGTTGAAATGAATACAGTTTGGACATTAATGCTACAATTTCCATCATCGGCACACCATTTGTTTCATCTTTAAATTTTCCCAATACTTTCTTATTTCTGTCATAGTCGTAATTTGGATGATCCTTAGGATAATCGGAAAAGTCGAAATCATCTTTATATATAAAGGTGCGTAGATCTTCATACATGTCATTTGTTTTAATCCAGTAAATTAGTGCATCCGTGTCCATATATGCAATACCAATGTTCTCTCTTCCATAATAGTTAACCATCTTCTTATAATGAAACTCGTACATATGTGTTTTTGAAATATCCAAGATTGACATTCCAAGATACAAAGGACGATCCATTGTAACTGACTTCTTGTTCATGGAAATAACAACTAGATTTTCATTAATAATTATAGATGAACCAAAGTTTGGTTGTTGCACCAATTTCTGTAATTTTACTGGATCAGTTACCAATTTGATATCCTTATGTTTCCTTTTGTTTTCCAAAGTCTTGCCAAATATTGCGTTATTCATTAATTTGAAAAAATCTTTTTGAAAACTTGATGTAGCGGTGGCTCTTCTTCTTGTGTTGTTGTCGATGTAAGGTTTTAACCAACAAGATTAAGAAAATTGTAGTACTCGATTAATTTTTGTAATTCTCAATCCTAAGTCTAAAGCTTGTTGTATCATCCAGTAGTGTCCAACATATCGAGACTTGTCGGTTAAAGTCATCATTAATTTTGGCCATCTTCCAGTAGGGGAAATTTCAGTCTTCGGAAGAAGTGGTAAATCATAATGTTGATCATGAAGATGTTCAGGATATTCAAAATTAACATCAAAAATGTAACCAGTTTCACCATGCTTCGGTATATCCATTATGTTTCCAATCGATTCTGGATCTATCCATTTAAAATTATCATATGGAAGGGGATTCGACATTGCCCATCCGTATAAGTTATTTGCATCAAAATAACCCAGGAATGTTGTTGGTTTTGATGCATCATAATCGGGCAGATACTTGTTGTTCGCCTTGAAATGTCGTGTAACGCTTTGCGTCAATCCCCCTCGAACTCCTGACTCTAACATCATAACCATATCTATATCAGTAAGAAGTTGTATTTTACAATTTGTTTCTTTCAACATAGCTTGCCATGCTAATCCAGGTGAAGTGTACGAATGAAGAGGGTCCAATCCATATGCTGCAAAACATGTATTTCTAAATTCTTCCATTATATCACATAGTAAAGTTACATCCAATTTAACATAAAAATCTGAATATTCTCCCAATGTTCTAAATCCTAAATCGTTCCATACTTTACATGCATGATCATAGTCCTCTTGAGATATGTCCATGTCATAAAGTTTACTTTTGAATTATTCTTTAGCCGGAAGTGATGTTTCATTAAATCTTTCTAAACTGTCTATGTAATCATATGGAAACACACCTTTCCGAAGTACCAAATCCAGTTTGTCGTTATTTACAATCTTCTTTGTTTCGATGAAATCTTGTTTCCTTAAATTTTCTGAAAGTTTGGACAAACTTGACGGCATAAATCTGTAGGAGTCCAAGAATCTTAGTTTCATGTTTCCAACTTCTTTGGAAAAACTTATGAACTTCTCTGAAGTTTCAGCTAACACATCGATTTTACCGTCGTCTCTTCCTAGTTCAGGTATTATAAAATGAGCATCGTACCCACTGAGGTTATGCAGAACCACAGGAATAAATAGTGGTAAACGATAGCTCAAGTTGCATTTATTACAAGCAGCACCCCTGTAATAACCTGTGAGGTGATCGTGATCTTTAACTTTATAATTCTCAATAGTAAAATCATTTTTGCATAAGAAACATCGAGTTGCATTTTCATGTTGAATTTCTTCTTCTTCCTCCATCGGTTTCATTGGTACAATATTTGTATATAATCTTTGTGCATTTCCAGCTATTGAATATAAGTGATCAAGAAATATTTTTTCTACATTTTCACCACGATATACTCTTCTTCTTCTCATTTAGAAGAAGAAGAGAAGAAACCTATCCAGGTAAACAGTGCTAATGCGAAAATTGTATTACAACGCATTAAAAATTTTTGTGCTTTCTTTCTTCGCATTTTTTTTAGTTCTGAAGTTAATCCATATCTGTTTAAATGTTCTTCTGATAATGTTGATTTAACCATTAAACAAAAACTATTTGGTTTGTGCATTTGATATTTGACACTTTTTCTAGCTTCACAATTTTCATCTTCTATAGGAATTAGTGTTGATTCAAAGTCCGCATATACAACTATAGGGATACGGTATTGATGATGAACCTTTTGAAATGTAACAAATGCTCTGTTTTCCGAAGGTAAATTAATCTTTGCTTCATAATTATTGTTACATAGCCTTTTGTGCTCTTGTAACCATTCTCTTCCTTGTCTGCCTTCTCGTTGAAAATTAAAACATCTCTTGCAAATTATCTTTCTGTGTCGAGCTTTAGAAAGCTGCTTGTTAACAAGAGAGTCGAATTTCTTTATGTACACATAGTGAGACACATATCCTCGCGTTAGTAGTAGTAAATCCGTATGATCTGGTAGCTCTTCTTTTACAACACGTAAAGGATACACTTTGTTTGAACTATCTAATGCAAAAACATTGATAGATGTACCAGGATTTTTCTTCTCAAATTTTGATATATCTTTCAGTGATACAGGGTAAGTAATTCCTTGAAAATTGTACCTATGTCTTTGATTTTCATAGTGTTGGTTAGGTTTATCAAAATGATTTGGTACAAACTTAGATGTCATCGCATATCTAAAACATTCATTATCTTGATTTTTCACATTAATACATGATCTTGTATCCTTAATTCTTTTGGGCAAAGGAATGTAACTAGATCCCATTAGTCCATATCCATGTTTATGAACTCTTATATCTAATACTTCAATACTTGTAAGACTCCATCCGGATCCTCTTCCTTCGTGTTCCTGAATTTTTGTTAATATTTCTTCTATACAGTTTTCTACTATTGAATCAATGTTTGAACTTTCCATAATGGTTCGGTTTTTTGTTATGAATCCTCTTGGTGATAATTCTTCTTGTACATTTATAAACATAGCTTCTAGTAGTAAACCAAATTTAAGAAAGTTCAATCTTTTCAATTCTTCTTTTAAAGTTTTACTTACAATTGGTTTTGCTTCTCTAATAAATTCTTCTAGCTTTAAGTTTTCATTTTGAATCTTATGATGCATTACTACTTTACCGGGTAATGCAAATACTTGTAGATTCGGTAAAGTAATTGAAGATGTTGCAGTTATTTCATCTTGTTCTTCTTGTTCTTCTTGTTGTTCTTGTTGTTCTTGTTCTTGTTCTTGTTCTTGTTCTTGTTCTTGTTTTTCTTCTGGGTTGTTGTGAATTAGTTCTTTATGACAGTCTAATAGAATTTCATCGTGAAACGATTCCGAACATTTATCGCAACAATACATGTTGAGATGTTTACTCTTCGAAATTTCACCAAGAAATGAAATGGGCTCTCATGTTCCTCCTTTTATAACGGTTCCCCCACCACTATTTCATCTTCTTCACTATCCAAGGAAATCAAACATTTTGAACAAAAATATTAACCTTCTACAAACTAATTGTTCATTCGTGTTCTTTATTCCCATTGGAGTTTTAGTATATACTTCTTTATATTCAAGCTTTAACAAACTTTCCCCCACCCAACTAATTGTAGTTACTTTTAGGTGGAAATGGCTACAGCACAGACACTTGGTTAAACTAAATTTGTGCATAAATTAACTAAAGTTGAACTAAAAATTCGCATAAATTAAAAATTAGTTCAAAACTAAAATTCGACAGTATTAAAAAAAACTCTAACAGTTGAACAAAAATAAACGTTAGTTCAAAACTGAAATTCAACAGTGTTAACCAAATTCTAACAGTCGAACAAATAGGTCAAGGTAATCCAATTTAACGCGAGAACAAGGAATAGAGCACTAAGTGGCATGTTAGTCCATTACCACAAAGTGATCTATTCCTCGCTCTCTATTCTACATCTACTTTTTTGGGTTTACTTATTTATATTAAAATGTTCAAATTTTACTATGTAGAATGTCCATTCTTGCTCTTCAACTCTTCGATTGTTTTTAGCAATTGTAACAAATATTCGTTAGTTTTCACCAAAGTCTTCATTTTGCTACATCCAATTTCAATGGAAGGAATTATAAGTTGTAATTTTATAAGTTCAATCTTTTCTTTCTTGCGAATTTCTCTCTTTATTATGTTGTTCCTTATTTTTGCTGAAGATTTAAACTCCATGTTGTTTCTGCTAAAGCCACAATAATAAAAGTCTCTTCAAACAACCTGCATTTATACACATTCCCCCACCATTTTATAATCCCCACTCCTTTCCCCCTTCTTTATAGGATTTGAAAGGGATAGGGTGTAGGGTGGGGGAAGGGTAATTTTGTTATTACACTAGTTGTGCAAGAAAATAGCCGCCAGTGTCCACACCTTGTTCATAGCACTCCATCATAGATTGTGCCCACTGCAACATGCGGTCTCTATCATTTGGTGTGACAAGGAAAGAATGACTATCACCATACAATATAAAAGAGTCAATTCGTACATAACATCCTGAGTCCAACCATTTATTAGCTTCAGCCATAAACTTTTCTATTGTATCAAATGGAAATTGTGGATCAATTGCTATAACTTTACGTTCTTCACTAAGTTCAACAGTATAATCATCATCGTCCTCATCATCTTCACTTTCACTGTTGTTACTTAAAGTGTCTTCAGATTGTTCAAAAACATCAGAAATTTCAGAAGAATTAAAATTTTCATTCAGATGAGGAGGCATTTTGAAGCAAGAAATATTGTAAACAGCAGAGACGAAACGACAAGAGCAACGTGTAGAAGCAAAATGAAGGAGTGACCAACGCTCGCTCCGCTTTTATAATAGTATGCAAATGAGGGGTAAGAGCTGACCGTGACCAGACATCCACCCAAAGGAGTGGGGGGAAGTACTTTTCTTACTACTCGGATGGAAGTAGGTTAGTAGGTCACAAGACTTAGAGTATTAAAAAATAATGGGGGAGAAACACAACGCTATAACGCATTGTGTTTCTCCCCCATTATTTTTTAAGCAACAATTTGGAAAAAAACTATGTGAATTTACTTTCTACGCCCCCACCTTGTAATACCATCCACTTTGTGTCTGAGGAGATAGTCTTTAGAGTCTAACTCATAAACAGATTTCTCTTTGCGCAAGGATTCAATTACTTTAATATTATATTTTTCGCCATTACAACTTGCCAAAATGTGTTCGTTGTCAATAACACTTTCAAAAAAATAAACACAACCTCTCTTAAGCCTATTTCCTTTCACACCAATAATTTTGGATTGGTATTCAATAGTGGGGGTTTCTGTCAGTTGTGGTTCAGAAAGGTGTTTTACGACATGTACAAGGCAAAAACTTTCGTTTTTAACACATTTCCTACCACAAGCTGATCCTTTCTTAATTCCCCTAGTGAGCACTTCAGGGCAAGTAGTGGGACGGCTAAATGCCCTACGACGCTCTTCTTGTAATAATTGAAATTGCTCTGAAGGAGCAGGCTTAGGAGCAGGTTTGGGAGTAGGCTTAGTGGATTTAGTTTTATGATATGTGTGGTCTTCAGGCATAGTAAGTGGTGGGGTAGGAGGCAATGGTGATAGTGGGATGATGGGTGTACTAAGGCGATGAACAATAGTTTCAATTGAAGGGGTATTAAGACGGGGAACTGGCTTCTGCGGTGGCGGCATCATAGTTGATGGTGGTGCGGAGTCGTTTGAAGGCGAAGGTGAAGGTGGTGAAAAAATACTGCGAAGTCTAGAAGTGTTGGTTGGCGGAAGAATAGCTCCAGAAGTTGAAGGTTGGGATCCAAGTTGCTTCTTGTACCAGTCAGGAGGAGTTTTCAGACGAAGAGTTTTCTTAGGTGCAGTAACAGCCGTAGTAGAAGTTGAAGTAGAAGTAGAAGTTGAAGTAGAAGTTGTAGTTGGCAGAGATGACATGGTTGTGGCTCCAAGTTCGCAGCGTAACGTCTGGAATCAGAATGAAATGTTAGCCGCAGTCGGTGCGTCTTTTATAACAATATGCAAATGAGAGGGGTAGCAGCTGGCCGAGACTGATTATTGACCTGGGAGGTGGGGGAAAAGGGGAAAGAGAAGGTATTTATTTAAAATAATTCGCATAACTTTTGACTAAAATAAAATAACCAAATTCTTCTTTTACCAAAATGTTTGTCTTACATAGACTTTTTCAATGATGTATCGCTTGTCCAAATCCGTCAATCCGTTATCAAGTTATAGCCATTTTAATTTTTCAGGTCATGACCGGTCGTTCACCCGGAGTAGTGGGGGAAGGAGTGGGGGTAGGAGTGGGAGAAGGGGGGGGGGAATCGACTCCATTTTTTCGGGGGGGAGGGGGGAGGGGGGAGGGGGGAGGGGGGGAGGGGGGGGTCATTGACCCTTCTAAAAGTGGGTCAAGGTCATTCAAGATTTATAATGATCCAAGGTGATGGGAACAGTAATACTGTTCCCACCACCCTGTTTGCCTAACGGTTCCCACTCCCAACCCACTAGTTACGTTCTGCAAGGGAGGTCCCTGGCCGTCCGCATCAAAGCGTAACTTCCCGTCCGCATCAAAGCGTAACCATTAATTTCAGGGAAACTGGAACAGTTAATGCAGAAACGCAACTCTAACCCCACCCAAACTAATCCCACCCATTATATTCCTAAACAAAATGCAAAAACCTAGTCCGCATTTTGCGGATGTCCCACCCCTTCTAAGTGAAGTTCAACTGAACTTCTGAATTTACATTTAATCTACCCCCTAACATCTAGCTGTAAGGCAAAACAACATTAATTAGTATTAGCAACACTTAAAACTAACAACACATCATTATTAAAAAACCAAATAATTCAACACAACCAAATACCATCATTATTCTTAAAATTAATACACCTTAATGCTAAATACCTCTTAAAATTAATACACCTTAATGCTAAACCCAACTTATAACTAACATCGCAATGCGCAAATTATTTCTTAAATTTAATACAACTTAAAACTAAACACACACACACACATACTACATTGCATTAAAAACGCAACGTAGTAGAAGAAGTTCAAATATATATAGGCCTACTATATATTTGAAACCTCTTGCTGAGTCGCCAACAACCTTTCGCTATGAAAGTTTGTTGACGACTGACGCTAAGATCAGGCTCGTATCGCTCCTCGGATTCTCGAGTAGTGGGGGAAGTTGTTTCACTACAGTACAGTGTTCAATCCAGTCCAATTCGCAGCAGTGTAAAAGAAAGGCAAAGGAGTGGGGAGCGGCGCATGCGCAACAACACAAAACCAAGGTTTGAGGTTAGAATTATCCATGTGCAGTAGCGCTAAAGTGAGTAATACAGGACTAGGCGCATGCGCATAGCATAGACTCATTCCGATCCGGAGAACTTGTTGCATGCGCAGCAGGTTTGAGGTTAGAATTATCCATGGCAGCTGCCATATTTAGTCTGGTTTCACCACATAAAGTCAACAACCGGTGGTGACCGGCCATTGACCTGGAGGAGTGGGGGAAGGGGGGGGCTCCATTTTTTCGGGGGGGGGGAGGGGGGAGGGGGAGGGGGGGGAGGGGGGGAGGGGGGGGAGGTCATTGACCTTTCCGGTCGGTCATTGACCCCAAGGAGTAGGGATAGACACAGAACCCTACTTCTCTTACTACTCAGGTGAAAGTCGGTCAACCAGTCATTTGCTTGCCATCTGCCGCCATCTGGCTGGAGTTATTGCCTCTATAAAGGTGGGTAGTTTATCGCGCTACAAACATTCATTGCCTCGCATCCGCTCGGTCATCATCTCTCGTTAGTTTTATGTTATGACTACTTCACTTACTAGGTTTGAGGTTAGAATTATCCATGGAATAGCCTTCGTAAATTCTGACCTATAAAATTACTACTCTGGCTTTCTGTTTCAATTTCTTTTACACTTCATTTTATATCTCAGTCTTCTTTTAACTTCTGAACTTAACACATCGGTTATGATGACTGCACAATGTTTAAAATTAAAGCTTTTGCGAACACAACACATATTACGAAGTACTTCTAAACCTTCAATTTCAAAGTGTAGAACTAATTTAAATAGAGTTAGGAAGAAGTACAGTTTTAACCCATTATACTCTTCAAAGACTTCGCAGGTTAATGTTGATGATAGTGTTATTTACAACATTTTACATTCTATGTTACAATTCAACAACTTTAAACTTGTTACACCTATCGACTGTGTTCGACAAGTTTTTTTTATTTTACCCCTACTATTCCTCATATAAGCGCTGTCGCCACAATTCCTACTTCATGCTCCTCTATTCTCTTCAGCTAAGCTAAGGTTTGAGGTTAGAATTATCCATGGCGGCCGCCATGTTTAATTCAGTTTCACCACATAGAGTCGGCGACCGGTTATTGATCTAAAGGAGTGGGGGAAGGGGTGGTGGGGGAAGGTTGCCGTTTTATAACCCCTCTCCCTAGGCGGCTCTTCTCATTCGATCGCCAACTTTCAAACGATAAACACCTCTCCCATGGCACGAATCAATTATCCCGCTATCACCAACTACTTCAACTTAAAACTATTTCTGGTGATAGTTGGATAGAATTTTTTAAAACTTACTCTGGATGACCTTGACATATTTTCCACATCTCAGTTATAAGTTTGAATTTCAATTTTGAACTAACTCTTAATTTTTCTTCAACTGTTAGAGTTTCGTTAACACCGACGAATTTCAATTTTGAACTAACTTTTAATTTTAATTTTATGCGCAAATTCACTTCACCCTAACGCCAACACTATCGCCATCTCCACCCCAACCTATATGGCATAAAATATAACTACAGCATCTCATATATACCCTCTAACCCCCACCGGAAGCTATGTGACATGGCAGCTGGCGCCAGCTGCCGCGGCACGTGGCTCCGTGGGCACGTGGCCGGTTTTAAAAGTGACCAAAACACACTACTTTCGTATTAAAATCAAACCATAACACATGTTTTAATGTACACAAAGCAGACGTTTTAGGAATCCCCATGCTATTCTTATGGAGGATGTTTTACGTTATTCCTCGTCTTCTGGTAACTTTATGGACATGCCTATAGTTTTCCCTCGTGCATGGGACCGAGACCTTTAATTTGAGACCACTCCCATCTTCCTACAATTTGTAGAACGCTCACAATTTTGCTCAAGAAATATCGCTTACAGAATTATATATATCGATTTATAAAAGATAAGTTTTTTGTTTTGGTTATTTCTAGTGTTAAAACGATCAAAGAACGCCAAGTTGCAATGGTCACCTTAAGATCGAGTTTTCTGTGAAAATAATCCAATGGAACGTCCCGGACCTACCAGCTTCTTCATACATACCTTATTCTGTAACATTGAACGTTTGTCTTGGCATGACATTATTATAATGTATAAAGGATCATTATATTTATAACATATCCTAGTGATATGCTTTGTTAATAATAAACCGTTCCATATTTAATTGTTTTGTTGTGTTAATTAACTGTAGATAATACATATATTCCACTAGCCAATAAATAACGAAATAAAGAAACCGGTATAATCTTATCTACCTTACTGTCTTAAGCCTTAAA
This sequence comes from Neoaliturus tenellus, assembly GCA_030545055.2. Taxonomy (NCBI): domain Eukaryota; kingdom Metazoa; phylum Arthropoda; class Insecta; order Hemiptera; family Cicadellidae; genus Neoaliturus; species Neoaliturus tenellus. The sequence goes on from CM061531.1 coordinate 293,969,863, forward strand.
AAAGTATACACCAGAATGTAAATATATTTTTTGTTTTCAAATTTTTTTATAAATGAATAAGCGAATTGAAAAAGGCACTTTACGATAATAATATAATGAAATAATTTAAAATAATGCTACTGAAAAAAAATTTAATTATATTAACTGCATTTATATTGTAATAGAATTGAGATAAATGGAAAAAACCAATTATTTTACCCTAATGTTAACTAAAGTTGACATAGACCATTTACTCTGACCGACCTTCATATAACAATGCGGTAGTGACCTAGTTGTCTACATTTAAGACTCTTTAATTAAGTATGTTTATTTTTCCGAAAAAAAAGTACTATGAAAACAATATTATAGAAAATCAAAATTAGGGAGTAGCTTATTGAGCTAACATTTAAATTTTAATATAAACAGTTCTATACATTTTAATTCTGAATGTTTATACGGGTTAAAACAAATTGTTGTTATATTTTGAGACAGCACAGACTTCTGTTAGTGAATTTCCCCATAGGGAATATTCTATTACGTATGACGTATGCTATTACGCTATTAGGTATGACCTAACATCGGGACCACATTACTTTTTCGTTGTCCGAAGAAGCCAAAACCACCTTTCGTTCAAATTAAAATGTATGTATATATGTATATATGTATATACATTAAGATAATTGTTAAAATAAAACATGAGTACCCTAAAGAAAATTTCATTTTAAAATTATCATTTTATTTGATATTTAATTTAATAATTTAAGGAAATCAAGAATTTAATCTAACATTATTGTAAAATATTTCAATAGTTATCTTAATAGAATAGTAGCTTTCATAGGCAAATTATATATATATATATATATATATATATATATATATATATATATATATATATATACATGTTTTTCTTATAGGAAATAAACAAAGCACATTATCTTGGCTTGTTAAAATTTTAAATGCACTTTCACTAGGAAATATATAGCTTATATTTACCTACGAAACCCATATGGCTGCAGACTTACAGACTCACCAGCATGAGGATTATGGGGTGAATAAAAAAAATAAAACCTTATGAAATTTGGTAAGGACATTCGCTGAAAATGGTTTAACTAATATTTACTCACAAAAGCCATATGGTGGAAAAACTACGTGCTCACCTCAATAGTGTTTATACAAAAATGAAGCAATTTCGAAATTCGTAGAAAATTGGTATTGTACGCAGATCTTCTGCTACGAGGGTGTATTTTATGTATAATCATCTAACGCTAACGTCAAAGATAATCACCAAATGTCTTGTAAAGTAATTGTCATGTGAAACATTCAGATGAATAGTACTTTTACAAAACATATTAAATTAGTTTTTTTAGTTAATTTTTATATTTTTTCATTTAAAACATATTAACAAGCTTTCTCTAACTTTTAATATTAAACATTATGCAAAAGTTAATTATTATAGGTTATAAAATATGTTGTGTGTTGTATGTAACCAAAAACTTTATGTTTAAATATGTATGGTACCTTAAATGCATTTCATTTTGTATTGGTCAGTCATATTTGACCAACTTGTAATATTATTGTTCCGCACTTTTATACGTGCTTAATCGGAAGATAATTATTTTGATTCCAAAGCTACAAAGAAGTCAGCTGTTTTGTTTTTATAACTTTAAATCTCTCTCTATCTCCATATTAATCATATGTTATTTATTTATAGTTTTGTTATTATTTACATTCTATCTCATTGTGACTGTCCTTTTCATTTTGTACAACCGCTTTTGTGAAACCGTTTAGGCCTATTTGTTTAACCGCTTTTTTAATTATATTCTTGCAATGAATGTGTGAATTTCTTTATTCTCATTTTATTTTAATAATTTGTTCATACCCGCTCAAACATTTAGGTCCTTCGAGCCAGATATTGATCTTTTTTTGAGAGAGAGAGAGAGAGAGAGAGCTAATGGATTGTTATGTTTATTCAATATTATTTACTTTTGTTTTTAAATCATGTGTTGTACAGTATAAATAAAACAAAATGTACATGTTGGCTAAGTTGTAAATTAATTAATTCTTCATTAGAATTGACCAATTATGTTAGTTATTTCGTCAAAGCTAACTGTTTATCTGGCTTAGAGCGCTTCTGAAGTGCTATCGCCAGAGTCGTGAGGAAACAAACGCATTACCCATTACTCAGTCGGTATCTTGACGGGTTAATTCTCACCTGCATTTCTATCACGCCATTGTTTGCTTAGCAGTTTGCTTACAATCAAATTATAAAGGTTAAAATAGGAATTTCTTTTTTATATTTATAAAATCAAACTATACACTACAATATGTAAGAATCATTTAATATATAGTCTTCATGAAACATTCAAAGTATCTATAATATATTAGAAATATATGGTTTAACAATAATAAATAATTTATATATTATACCCGAAAACAAGCAATGTTTGTACACACGAAATATTTTTCCATCTAGGAAGTTTTGTTGTTGAATATAGGAGTTTCGGTTACGAGATTGGAGAGTTCCTATTGGAGTTGAACCCTTAGCTGAAAAAGTCCTGGTTTTGTACTAGAGCCCTTCATAGTTCCCATGTTATCTTTATGGACATGTTTTGTAGTTAGTAAATTTAACACAATTAGCTGATAAGCGTATATACATACTAATGTGTTATATATTTTACCTGGTTCAACAACAGATTTACAGCAAATCGTGGCACCCGTCAGCCTGGCGAGTGAGCCAAGTGAACGAGCTGGTCATAAAAAGGGAGAGTGCGAGTAAGGGAAAAAACAAGCTCTGACTTGGAAAGGAATGAGAAGGCTAATAACTTTACCAAGCATAAGCACAGTCACTCTGGTACAAAATTACAACTTTAGCAATGGAAATGTACCTATAAAAGGAAATAACAAAAAAGACAGAAACGTGGTACACTGAATCTTTAGACGTTGAAGTAGTTTTTACCCCGATCTGACCAAGGGCTCCGTCCACAGGTTTTACAATCTTCCATCTTATTCTTAGGGACACTATTTTAACCAAGCCATATGATAACTTAAACAGATATTATTTTTTATTTAGGGTTTTCAATAAGTATGTAACAGAATGCAACACTCATTACTGATTAATTAATAGTAAATTGACACTGTGGGCATTCGAACCAAATAAACCAATTTATATTTTATGTAAAGTAACCTTCCACATGGCATCGGTTATGTGTCCGATTCGTTTAAAAGGGTCGTTTTTCTTACCTTAAGAGGGCGTTGGAGTGCCGCCATGTTGGATTTATTTCCCATAAGAGCAATGCTAAACTTGTCCCCGGCATTTGTCATATAATTTCTTTATTTTTTGTCCGATTGGTTCAGAATAAATAGCGTTTGAATCACAATTAAATTCCCCGTTTCTTTTGCGAGATCGATTCTTTGTAAATAATTTATAAAATTCTGTAGAAAACGTTTTAAAAGTAGTAAAAAACTTGCTTTAGTATTTCAAGTTATTAAAAAACACTAATTTTTATAAGAAATTCATCTCGCAAACCAAATCCGTCTTGATGAACCCTTTATTTAGAGCTATAAACCATTATTTTCTGATTGTAAATAAAAGAGTTATTTGACATCCCGTTTAACATTGCTCTTATAGGGGAAAGGCGGAATTTGGATTGACTCCAACCTCTTAAGGCTAGCCTCACACCAAAACGGGCGCGACGTGACGCGACAAGACAAAGCATACTACGACTTGTTATTACAGACCGTATTAACATAACCATATTATTAAATGGAATACCCATACACTATAAAACATGTTATTGTCTTCGTTCGCGAAGTCGTAAAATTTTTCGTCGGGTCTCATCGCGTCGCGTCCGTTTCGGTGTGCGGCCGGCCTATCTCAGCCACAATTTTTTAATACTGCTATTAACTATTCTTTAAAAAATGTGGCCACAGTTAAAGAAGGGTTGTTCGGGTTTAATTTTTATTCAGTATTGCTATTATAGGAATATGAGAGTAACAATTAATGGTGAATAGCAGAATCACACTGTTTATCTCTTCATGAGGGGTATCGCTTTTTCATGGTATGGTTTTGTTGGTAATTTGGTTTTGTGTATAAGAATCCACAGAGCCATCAAGTAAACAAGTGAGTGGTCGTTGTTTCTTAAGGAACATTTTGGAATTGAAGACGTGACGGACAAAACTTAGATCCCTCTTGATTACTTACATTATAAAATGTTGAAACCAACAATACAGTACAATCATCATGACTGGTTGCTGTTAACTATTTATAACAGCTATAAATAGTTACTTAATAGTCTTTTAGTCTTAAATAGTCTTTTTACGCACAGTATGCAACCATTTGGGCTCCAAAGAGGAAAAAGTGGAGGCTTTAATTGAGATTTGACATCTAAGTTCTGAAATAATGAATGGAAACTTATCGTCTCTGTCCTCCAGGAAACATTTTTAATAAGACGGGTAAATGTTAAAAGGAGCACGTTTTTATTATTATAGTTTAAAAAAATAGAGAATTGAACTCAGCACGAATAACGGGCATGACAAGTTCATGCTGGGGTCGAGTGATAGACGAAGTGGTCTATTTATAGAGGTGACAAGTGAGCGGATCAATTTAGCTCTTCCTGGCATTCCAAATGTCGATATACTCCTAATTAAACATCCGTGGGGATGTTTTATTACAAAAGGGATCACGGATTACAAATAGTTACCCATAACACTGGAAGTGTAAGTAATGTTTGAAATTTCCCCTATATTTCAAAAAAGTATAATGTGTTTTCTGTAATTATTGTTTGTGTGTGTGTGTTTTTTACAATGACACAAAAAATCGTCTTTAAGTTTTTTAGCTTTTATCATTTATAATTATAGAGTAAATAGTATTCATATAAAACTGTGCTAACCAAATTCCAGTAACGGAATACATGGCTGACTAAACAAGATACTTTTGTTTAGAATTACAGTAGACACATTTACTCGTTCCATAATGATCAAGATAAAGTGATATAATACTTAGTTTTTGTTAAGGACTTTTGGAATTTTAAGTATTTTAGGGGTACTAGTGCACGTGTTGCTCGACATCGAGCAATTTAATTTTATACAATACAAAAGTTACATTTAGGTCTAAATCAATGAAATCCAACCAATCCAATATTGTGAATATCAGTGATCCCCAAAACTACATCAGCTGTACGTTAACAGATGTTAAAAGAGCTAAAAACAATCTTAATGTTATTCTAATGAGAAAATTTCAAATTTAATTTGTGGATAGCGATCTTATTTTAAGTCCGATTCTCATCAAATTTTGACGGAAACAACTAAAGACCAAGCCCTATCCAACGACACCAAAACTTGAAAATCTGTTGAGAATTGTAGGAGGAGTTCTCTACACAATAAAACCCCTTAGCGTATTAAATAAGTATAGATACTTAACATTAATAGAAGGTGATATTTATACTGTTTTATATTGTTATTTTTATATATTAAAAAAATTAAACTTTGGTGTGAATATCAACGTATTCCGTTAGGGTCTGCAACTGTCAGATCTGGTATCCGACAGCGGCCGACCGCGTCTCTTAATCCTGTTATCTCGTGTTGGTCCGTATTAGCGCCAAACTACGCTCTCCTCCCTTGATCAACCCTCTGCTCTCATGTGTCACTAAAATTTTAAATATCAGTCACAACCGATCGCTTTTATAAAACTTTAAAACTGTAGTAAAATGCACGAAAATAGTCCGATGGAAATTTAACAGCTGTTTCCCCCCTCACCCTCTCTCGCCCTGCCATTTTGTCATTTTTTTATGTTTACCATGTCTGTGTAATACAGTATAAAAATGTGTTTCAGAAAATAAATTTGGCAACAATGTTTGGACTCTCATCGGACTATTTTCGTGAATACTACTATAATTTAACCACCAAACCAGGAGATGGCACAATAATCGAATGAGATTTTGAGAGAAATTAAAATTATTCATTAAATAACCTGCAGGTGTCACATCGATAATATTTTGCTACCTATCACCTTTATTTCACACAAAATAATGACAGTAGTAATTTCCGAAACATTATCATACTTTTGATCTCTTATTACAGATATTACGGTAATGTCCAAGATCAGTAACAATTGCATAACTTCACACTTAAAACAGTAATAAAATAAAATTTAAAATATATAAACCTTTAAAAGTTAAAGGATGAGAAGTTATTATGAACTAAAATATTTAAACAGTAAGTGTTCTATTTCAGCAAAACAACAAGATTCAGATTCTTGCTTAATATACTTTACTGCACGCAAATGTAGCCTAAGGACTCCAAGGAGGCACTTAACCGGTATATCTCAAACTAAGTGGCGACCCTGAGGATTGCTATTAAACGCTTTTATGGCTGGCCCTTTACAACACGTGCACTCTATGGCAGTGTATCATAAAGTAGCATCGTAGACTTTGACCTTATATTTATTCTTGTCCTGTTTAGTAATATAAGAAAAGTCAATTATTAAGTTTTATGTTTTTACAAAGTAACCACGTGTTCTAATTTCATCAACTGTTTATTATTAAGGGATAATATTTTTATCTATTAAAAAGTAGGGGGGATTGGTGGTTAAAGGCGTCTATAGTCTTTTGAAAGTCCAAAAAAAGGTTAATTTGCATCAAGTCCCATTTCATCTTTTTGTTACTTCAAATCGTTAATCTTATTAAAAATTGAATATTATTTATTTGGTTAACAATATAAGCCATTGTAAATTTAATGTGTATGCAGTTTTGCTGTGACGGGAGTATTTCATAGTCATCTAGCAGTGTTCATAGCCCACTTCTTTCGGCATTGTGTTGTCCTTTTGGTTGATCACCAAACATTTGGATCAATACTTTCAATCCATGTTCTTTTTGTTATTGTTTTATAGTTTATATTTTTTATTTATGTAGTCTCATTTAGCTATAATTTTTATGTGTTTGCTTCATTGCTATTTTTTATATTCAGAGCCAGTTCATACAAGGAATCGGACCCGACGCATAGGCTCTGCCCATGTGGGGACTTTCTCTATAATTACTTTTGTAATAAATTATTGTATACTTGTTTTGAGAATAAAGATTATTTAACTTTGACTTTTCTTTATAGCACCAATGTTAACATTTTAAGAACTTGAATTAAACATTAAAACGGATTTCTAAACAATAATATCTGTACATTTTTTAATTATATAACAAATAAACTATTTGCTAAATTTGAAGAAAATGTTTAGGTCGTTTTCCAGATACACATACATAAATACATATAAATATACCTTACTCGTATTGGAGTATAGGATAATCACTCTATTTGATGAAACTACTGGTAAATGGAAATTAAAATGAAAACTATAATCCATTAAACATTTACTGTTGGATAGAGGGATTCAATTAGCTTTGGGGAAGGAAAAATTGGAAAGATTTAGGAACGCCATTATAGCCACAGTTGGTGATTGGTCTATTCGTTTAGTGAATACTTTAATTTCTAAATCGTTCACTAAATACTTTACTAACTAACTAGTTTTATTACTCCATTTGATTAAATATCCATTTGATTATAAAAAAAACCGTAACTATAAAAATCTTTTCTAAAGAAGTTTAGGGCCCTCTCTTTGCTTTACTTTGCCCCTTTCACATAGACTATTAATATGTGCGTGGATCGTATTAGACAAAGTAAGGGAGAGAGCTGCTACAGTAAAAGGTGAAAGGTACCGATAAAATTTCCTGTTAGAATGTGGATTCGAACCCACGACATCGCTGCCATGGTCATAAAGTCCGGCGCGCTAACCACTACGCCACCGAATTAACCAATATCTTTGATTGGCCTGAATAAAGAATCAATAATTGAAAACCAAGCACATTTTGACTTGATTGAAGATCCGCATTAAATATAATAAAGTTGAATTTCAAAATTCTGAAACAGTTAAATCTTTCATTTAATTTTTGTATTATTTTAGAGTATGTAAATTATAAACTTTTCTTAATCAAAATACACCGTCATGTTTTAATTTTTTTCCAATCATTCAGCTAATATGTTTTATATATTAAATTCCTTCAAACTTAAAACAAAAATACTAAAATCCTCAAATAGTACTTGTGGTCAACTTAATATGTACAAAGTGAACTATGTATTTATAACTGTATGATATGCATGTTAAAATCACTCCATTGATAATGATCACTATTTTGCGATTACATACTAAAATTCGATTAAATTCTTTAACAAAAGACTTCATAGCTATCAACAAATTAAATGCGTTCATATAATGAATTAAATGTCAATGAGCAAGCTCGTGCACTTGGTACAATTACTCCAGGCAAACGGGACTAAAAAACACGTTTTTGTAAAACAACAAATAGTATATTTGTAGCAGTACAAAGAAATTTGTTGTAACCTCCAAAAAAAAATTCAAGCCTATTAAATGTCAAGGAAAGTTCTTTGTAAAATTACAATATTTTTGCATTTTACAAAGTATGTGTTACTCGCCCAATTATTTATTTAGTAACTTTACATAAAATCAGTTTCGTTCCAGAATTTAAGTTTCCGTAGTTGATTATACTAGTGATAGGTATATATTGTAGAACTACAAAGGCAAATTTTCAAATTTAAAACCTATAAGTTACAAAATTTGATTGTAAAACTGCCGATCGTAACATTTTATAAAAATATAATTTCTATTGTTCCTTTAATTGTTTTTATCTTAAATTATCACTCCAAAGAGTAGTTGTTTTATTGTTGTCTAACCTGCGACAATATAATATCACAGTAGATCACTACTATGCTGCCATAGTGGTGATTTTTATACTAATTTAAACTTTAATTACCGAGTCGAAACGAATCAGAAAATGAGGGAGGGTTGAAAAGTCACTTTTGATACTTGTGATATCTTCACCGTGTGCATCAATCTAAGTTTGAATAAAAAAATTCAAGGTTTTGTGAGCTTACTTATTTTTTTAAGGTAGACGGTAACTCTAGGGTTATTCACGGTTGAATGGAAACAAGTTAAACAATAAGTTTGCCATAATTTAAATTATACAGTAAACCATCTCAACCAACCCTCATGGGACCGGGCCTATGTCTTATAATTAGCAAGGCCGGCTTAATCAGGCAACTTCATAAAAATGGGAGATATTAAACCTTGAAATAAATATAAGTTATTAGCCTAACTTATATTAAACATTGTAAAATAAAAATAATCAGTTAATTATAAACATAGTTTTTTGTGATAACAGGGAAAGGTATTCCTTTAAAATAGTGAAATTAATTCCATGAAGTATATTAATTTAGGTATAATGAAAGGGTAAATGAAGTATATTAATTTAGGTATAATGAAAGGGTAATTTTAGCAACTCTCCCTTGGAATGAATAAAATGTCTAAGAAAATGAGTAAAATTCCCAAGCCTAATGCCTAAGAATAAAATTCAAAAGTTTTATGAGGGTAAAAGGTATATTTTCAACAACAACACTATATGCAATAAGTGTATGTTACACATGTATGTCCAAAAAATTTTAGTAAAGGCAAATTCACAAAAAAAGTAATTCTTTATTGATTTTTATCCTACATCTGTAAAACTTAAACGCAGTGTAGGACTACGAAACATTTAGCGGGTGGGGCGGGTGTTTATGGAAAAAATTAAAAGTGCCAAATATTTATACAATTTGATTTTTACCTTACCTAACCATTACATTTCCTTACTAGTAACATTTTGTAACATCATACCATGGCAGTAAACATACATACTGCCATTCCATAGTACCATTCTAAATTAACTCATTCTTACGGTATCTATGGGGGAAATAGAAAATATCAAATTACTTTGAAAATTCGCTGATTACGCAGGTCTGCTGTGACGGGGCATTATATATGTATTACATGACACTATTTTAGTCATTTGTTTTATCATAAATGTTTGGACATGATATAGGGCTTTGATAAAAAAAAAGATAGAACCCACAGAGATACAAGATTATATTTTATAAAATGCCAAATATAATTTCCGTTTCACGAATGGTTTGAAGCAGCGACCATGTCAAATATAATTTTCCTCTTGCGGACCGTATCCAACTTGGCTAACCGTACAAACTCATTCGTGCTTGTGGTTTTACGGTCTGAGTTAGTAGGTGTCACAGCATTATAATACTTGACAAAATATCTATTGTATGTTAAACATGAAATTCAATGCATATAAATTTTTGTGGTTTATGTATTATATATATATATATATATATATATATATATATATATATATATATATATATATATATATATATATATATATATATATATATATATATATATATAGGTGTATACCGTGTTTTGGAGCCACCGCTCTTTGAAGCCAATATTAGACGGCCTCAAAACGCTGTTAGCATCTCAAGAAATGGTGTTATATATTTTGAAGTTCACAGTCGTTTGAAGCCACCGTATATCCAAGAGATTAGTGATATACACAGCGTTTCAAAGCCACTTTCAACATCTCAATAAAATGATTTAGGTTAACATTTTATACCTATTTAATGATTGATTTATGATGTAATACGAAAAAAGCAACCACCATGCAACCACAATCACATCATTACCCTCTCCATGTAAGATTATATGCATAGTGTGATTGAAAACTCCCGGAACGGTGAAATTATATTTTTACCATTATAGATCAAATAATGATATTTTTTACCATTATAGACCAAATAATGAAACTTGGTATAACAGCAATAACCATACATATCTACTCTTTTAAGCTATTATCACTTTTTTTATCCCTTAAGGGGGACGGCTCACGAGGAGCCAGTAAAAATTCTTAAATAGCAGCATAGGTAGAATTTGGTATTAAATTAAACGTCTTACTTAGCAGAATACATCGCCGCAAACTAGACTTCAAACGAATAACCGAGACAAAAATGGCAGGCAAACAAATTTCCCATTAAATTCATACGGGTAAAACTTGAAAGTGCAATTACTTTCTTAATACTCAACCTTTTGACGTCGGGTTTGTGGCTTATTATTCCAAATGCCAAGACGTTTAAAATGGTGTATGATGTGACAAGGGCCAATGAAGTTTCAATTTACACACCCTTTTAATGGATGTCCCTCTTCGAAGTCTTACACAAATATCCTTTGGCGCTTGTCACATCATACATAATCTTAAACGTCTTTAAATTTGGAGTAATAAACCACAAACACGACGTCAAAAGGTTGAGTATTAAGAAAGTTATTGCATTTTTAAGTTTTACAAATTATTTTAATGTAAACTTTGTTTGCTTGCCATTTCCGTTTTGGTCATTGTGAGTTAATATAATAAAGTTAAAGTGGACTCATAGATAGGCAGAATTCTATTCACACAATCGTTCTTAGAGTGATGTCCTATAAGTTCACTATTTTCATTACCAAAATCCCATTAAAATTATATTTCCAATTTCAAATATTAATACGTGTGATGTTTGTTTTTTATTTATAATCTATTTTTATGAATAGAATGTATTAATAAGGTTCAATGAAAGTTTTTATTTTTATGTTGAGAACATCTCTACCAAGCATGGCTTGTAATAAATGACCATTTAGTAAAAAATATTACTGTGAAACGGGTGGTGTAATTGCTTTACTCTAGCTTTACACTGCATTTAACAAGGCGATCAGAATCAGCGTATCGATGATCCGTTTGAGTGCAGTTGTGGCACGTGCCCGTTGTGTACAGCGGCGCGGTCGGCCCCCGCCCCGGTTGCCGCCGAGTTCCAATGTTTCTCATGACAGTGTCGCGGTAACGTGTTTTACAACCTCATTGTTGGACCGTATCGCATCCCGCCCCCGTCGCCGGGGATGGCGGACGGCTGGCGTGGTCGAGGTCCGTCTCGCACTCGCTACCACGCACTGTTGGACGGCGAGGCACTCAGATGTCGCAGTGTCCTAATAAATGAAGAATGTGAGTGAATGCGCTTCTCTGCAACAATGATCGAACTTCCTGTATAATTCAAGAAATCTAAGACAGAAATTAGTCTCTCATAGTTGTAATTTAAATATATTGGATCTTAAATTTAAGTTTAAAAATTAAATCATATGTCGTAAAAATTGTAAACATAAAATAATGATGTATAACCTTATAATAATAAAATAATTATGAAAAAGTAATTTTCATTATATGTCTTTCATTTGTCCATGGCAAATAAAGGATTAGTGTACCCTTTAACTCACCCCAATCCTTTGGTTTTCTTAATCCTTTGGGTGGTATGAATAAAAGAGTGACGTATAGTTAATTTTATATCAAGCCGTAAAGAATATAATTGTTCCCATTTTAGAAATGCAATTGCATATTTCAAAAATTTTATCCTATACAAATTATCTTTTATATTCTATACTTTAATATTTAATTATTAAATCCAATTTTTGTTGCTGTGACATCCCACATAGGTAACGCTTAGCGTGATCATCGATCTCGTAAGGGATTCGTCAAGTTATAGGCCTACAGTACTTTAGTTTACAATGTCACGTTTTACGGTTGGTACGTTAGGTGGTGAGAAACCTTTCCACAAATTATATAATTAATATACTAAATTCATATTTATTTATAATGCTATAATAATGCGTTTCACTTCAAAAACTCAGACACGGAAATATAAAACATTTTCCTCTTTGTGGATTTACGTTGAGTTAAAGTTAAATTAAGATTTCGATTAACATTTGTATGCCTAACACTCCACCAAATTGTAACCCACGCATTTGCGAATAACATTGCACGTTATAGGGCCGGTTTTTGATATCAATGTCTTCGTTACGGTAATTTCTGAAAGGCAGAGTGCTCTGACTAGACAGATATTATATTGCCCTGGTCTTTATTTAAATGTTGATTATCAGGTAAAAATGATCAAACAGTCTAACGTACACAGGTCTTGCACATCTGAATTGTGTTTATTCCTTAAGATGCTCATTTCTAATTAAACGTTTCTTAAATGCATTATTCTAATAGAAATGTTTTGACTGGATCTACAAATCACCTTCACTACAAATCAGAGCCCGCAATGTCAGAACACGTTTGCAGATCGGTGTTCTGAAAAATCTAAAAATAATCAATAATCTAAACTAAAAATAATCAGAAATAAAAATAATCTAAACTATTCTTTACACATTATAAATTATACATTTCTAAATAGCCAAAATCATTTAGTTAACAAAACTAATTCAAAAAGTTTGCTTGTCTAATAATTTTTTTCTGCAAACACCTATCGATGGGCTTAAATTTAAGATATAACGTAAATAGTTAACAGAATGTTATGACATTGCCTATACAATGCTACTTACATATCTGACGATAACAGAGAAGAATCGTTCTGTTTACCATTGACTTTCGGAATATTGCTTAAAACAGGTCAAATGTAAATTACCGAATTTTTGTTTTGTTTAATATTACAGCAGCATTAAATAATTTTCAAAGTCCATATCTAGTGCATAGACCTTGGACTAGCAACTCAAACACCACTAAACCAATTACCGATGCATGTCTCATTGTAAAGTTAACTGCTGACTATTATTTCATTAATCTTCAAAGTAATTTCATTAACGAAAGCACACCAAAAAATTATCCTAACATTTTTTCTGAAAGCTGTAAGTCGGTCTAATTTTCTCTTGTAGTGTAATCATTCGCCATTGAAATTTGATTTTATCAATTGATTTTTGCACCAACATACAAGTCTTAGAATTCTCTCATTTTCGAGTCGTTCATCCAGATAAAGTTATACAAGTGCAAACGTTTTAAAAACTTATTTTAATGGCACGGGCAATTATTATACTACTTGAAAATCAATAAACTTTAATATAATTACTTAATAATAACCTAAAACAGGACTTAGAGGTATTCAATTTTGGGCATTTTGCCTTCTTACATAGTTGTGCTTCGCTCTAGATTCGATTATTATTTATTCATTCGTAGTAGATGTTATGAAGAGTATTCAAATATATTACTCAGGGTCTAATAGACCCTGGGGGGTTTAGATATTTGGGGGGTTTAGAATTGGAGCACTTTCGTTGTTTCAACGTTATCAGATGAAACTTTTATCAGTTTACATTTGCTATTAGTAGCAGTTAGTTGCTATCAATGGGCCAAACTAATTGTCGCTACCTAACACTCTGAATGAAAAGTGCATTTCGTCAGTCACCGTTGTGTTTGAATTTGAAAGTAAACTGATGAGTAAACAGAAAAGCTAAATAAATTAAAATGACAGAGGGAAGACAGGGTCGCTCGCTGCGGCTGTGGGAGCGGTGAGCGGCATACCTTTGGTGACCCCCTCCCCCTCCCTCACAGCGGCGCCTGACTATGCGCGGCTCAATCAGCTGTTGGGGAATAGGCGGGGCCAACGGTAACTACTACGGGCCGGCAGGCTTCCCCGCGCCGCGCCGCCGCTGTGACGTCACTATCGAAGGCCTTCTGTTGTGTCCTGATTCCTGAACACTGCGAGCCACCTGATCTCTGTACACTGTACTCACCATTTGCCACCCTTACGTTCAATTACAACTGTGTTTTTATCTTTATTTTTAATGGGTTTACACGTTTTAACAGTATTTACTTGCGGTAGACTAATCAATGCTGTGGAGGTAAATAATAATAATTATTAAATCCCGTGTCATAAATGCAACAGAATGTTGCGTACCGAGCTGTAAATCTAATTATGATGGAACAGTGCATAAATAGACTATGTTTTACGCTTCCATCTGATGTAAATTTAGCTTTAAGAGAGAAGTGAGTTAGATGTAATCGCCGGGAAATTTTTGAACTTAAAGAGAATTGAATTATTTTTGAAAACCAATTTTTTGAATCAATTGAAATCAATTGAAGACCCATATTCAAAGAAAACAACTAAATCTAACTAAAAAATACTAAATATACTAAAATTTTAATTAAATTAAAAAACTGAATCTTCTTTTAAATTTATAGGCCCATAACTAACAACAGTTTTATAAAACGTATCTTTTAAGTTGTCTAGATGTAATAATTTTAGCGTGACATTTGTTTTATGAAATAACGACAATATCGTGTGAATTTTTCAACTAACCTTGTATTAATTCCTTAATATACCGGGTGTCCCTATAATCTTGGCCAGATAAAGAAACCGAATAGTATGAAAAAATAATTGGTTGCAAGATAAAGTTTTATTTTCAGTTTTAACAAGTTAAGTGTCTTGTCGTTCCATGAACGGCTTCAGTTTCTTACAGCTATTCTCAAACCCAATAAACTTCAGTTTACTTAGTCATGAAGACACTTATTTGTCTACATGAAGACAGTTTTCTTAAAATTAAGTCACAGAAAAGGTTCTTAGTTAAATTTCTACAGGGAATACTACAGGACTGACAAGTGGATGGACAAAAGCTCATAAAGGATTCGGTTTATTATGGCCAGCACCTAAAAACGTTTACAGTTATAATGATGTATTGTCATTTATTGAAAGAAAGTGGTTTAATTATGTAAATAACGTTTTGTTACTTCCTTAAATTAAAAATATCGAAATTTTCAAACCTTTACAGTAAATTTATTGTAAACTCTTTCAATCCGCTGATTGTAAACACACAAGGTATTTTGTCTAAATGCAGAGTGGATGAGCAAAACCTCAAGAAGGATTTTGTTTACTATGGCCTAGAAACGTTTACAATTATTATAATTTATTATACTTTATTTTTATTTTAGACAGCTAAAAACTAATCTTGGAGAAGAAAAATTTCCTTAGGATCAGTTAAGGGTTGTATTTAACAGTATTCAGAAGATTACCTGCCAGCCCTACAATGCAAGAATATCCACTGTCATTAATGATGGAAGGTACCAGCTACTGTACCTCCTTCATTTCAAAAGAAGGAAAATACAGCATCCGTAGTACATTCACAATGGGGGAAAATCTCTATAGTTGGACTTTAATTAGGGCCTACTAAATATAATAATTAAGAACTCCATATTTAAATAGACACCATTTTACTTTTATAATACAACATTTTCTTGCATCAACAAAAATAGGTAAACAAACACAAAATGATTACAGATAATATGTTTTGAATATAAACTGACAGCTAGAGTTGGGTGTAGTTGTTTACACAAGCTAACAGCATCAAATGTTTTTTATTGTAAAAATACTTTTTTTCTTCAAGGGCTTTTGTTATTACTTAATGTCTGTAATATTGAAATCTGCGTATTTTGGTATGATTCTCACAAAAACCTATTTCGTCTACTTTTTCCACTCTTCAAAATGACAATCTACATATTGTCATTTAGATAAACAAAAGATTGCGGTTAAAATCCTTAAAAATTACAGATTTATTCCAAATAACCTGCTCAGGAGTATTACCCCAAAAAAACCTGATAAACGGATGCACGACAAGTGTAGGACACATACGATTCAGCCAATATAAAAGTGTATGTAAAACTCGACACCAGTGGCAGCGGCGTCAGGGGAATTAAGCCTACTGCCCCCGTCCCGACGCCAGAGTAAGCTAGATGCTGCACAACCTTAAAGTAAAACCATATAAATAAATTAAAACTATTGTTAAATTTTTAAGACCATAATAAATTAAATACACGCCAATGGTAGATCTGTTTAATTACTTTAAAAACTCTATATCCAAAATAGCTATTATACAACACTTTGTATTTCATTCAATGAACAAAAAAAGTTACGTCTGTATTATTTATAAATGCAGGGTGTTCGGAAAAAACATTTCAGGAATTCAGGAGGTTATTTTCCACATCAAAATAAGCAAAAAAGTACCTATAAACATATATCCTAAAATGCTTCGTTAACCCGCTAGCCGCCATTTTGTTTTTTACACTAAATTATTTTTATTTCCGTAATGGATCATTGTATTAAGTTAATATTTGGCATGAACCTTCATCATAGCAATACCCATATTCAAGAAAAAAGTTTTTTTTTCTAATGTGTATTTTCAAAATGGCGGCCATTTTGAAATTTTAAACTAAAATATCTCAAAACCGGTAAATTTTATAAAAATTTTACTGGACACAAAAAAGTTGACAAATTTAATTATCTAACCAATGGCACCAAGGTTGTAAGGATCTGACAACAAATAAAGGAGTTATTGAGATTTTTCAATTAAAATTACCTTAATTTGCATTAATTACAATGCAAAATCAATGTTTTTATGCATAAAAATCTCAATAACTCCTTCATTTGTTGTAAAATCCTTACAAACTTAGTACCATTGGTTAGATAATTAAATTTGTCAACTTTTTTTGTGTCTAGTAAATTGTTTATAAAATTTACCTGTTTTGAGATATTTTAGTTTAAAATTTTAAAATGGCCGCCATTTTGAAAATACACATTAGTAAAAAATAACTTTTTTCTTGAAAATGGGTATTGCTATGATGAAGATTTATGCCAAATATTAACTTAATACAATGATCCATTACGGAAATAAAAATTATTTAGTGTAAAAACACAATGGCGGCTACGGGTTAACGAAGCATTTTAGGACATATGTTTACAGGAACTTTTTTGCTTATTTTGATGTGGGCAATAACCTCCTGAATTCCTGAAACGTTTTTTTCCGAACACCCTGTATATTGAAAACATATGATAAAAGAATTAACCAGGGTTTTAACAGAACATTGTTTGGCCTTGATTGTAGTCGAAAAAGTTAGCCATATTGTCATTAATGTATATGAAATTATTTTTATAATTACCTAAAAAGTCCCCCACTTTGGCCTTAATGACTCCCCATTTCATTTAGCCTATAGTATGTATAGGCCCCTAAATATACAAAAAACCAAGTCTGGTCAATTACACACAGCAGGTATTCTTTCACTGGCTCTTAGACTATAAGGTTATCAGTCGGAAATGAGTAGTGACTATTTTATTGCAACTATAACCCTTTTTTACAAAGCAAGTCGAAAAGTGGAAGTGAATCGTTAATTTAGACTTTTGATTAGTTCAAATTAAAATTAATTAATTAAAATTATTTTAAAACATCTGATTAACCGCTGTATATATTTAAAATTACTTTGATATTATGGTCTATCTGTGGTCCATGGGCGGATCCAGACGGTTTTAAAGGGGGGCTGTCTGGTACAACCCCCCCCCTGGTAACAAGGTGCTTTAAAAGTAAGAGGAATTTATTTTGAGATTTTAAATGTTTACTGAAAACCTCTAATTACTCTATTATTTAAAGTGCACGATCGTCCTTAGGCTCCAGTCCCGGTTTTTGACCAATGCAATTCTTTTTGGTTCATTCTATCAGCATACTATACGGACAGTAATATCGTCGCGATTGCAGACCGTGCACCGCCGCGGTAGGGCCTATTAGGCGCTGCAGTATGATGTCAATCGCCGCTGCAAAATGATGTTACATCAAAGCAGCTGCTAGTCACTCGTGTGTACTGGGCCTTATGGAACCCAATCAAAATTCAGTTCCATAAGAGCAATGGTGCCAATTTCTGCGACAACCGTGGTTGTCGTCACTGAAGAAACAAAGTTTATAAATTGTTAAAACATCAACATTTTGCTATTTATACTTGCAAGTGTTGCCAACGCTGCACGAAACAATAACTGGCCTAGTTTGAATTGTAAATTGTTTTTCTCAACTATTGCCAAAGTAGGGAATTTCAAAGTAAAGGGAAGAATATATGGTTGTAGGCTATATATTTAGGCCTGCCTTGATTGATAAATTTTTAATTTGATAACTATCTAATGGTTTAGATAATAATCCAAATTTAAAATAGAGTATTATGGTATGTAGATAAATATCGTACTCTTAGAAACGCTTTTTCAATCAGTTGCGTAATGGTTATTATTATAACGTAACTTGAATTCCGTTTTAGTTTTCACGCTTCATATCCAGAACACCAAAAAGTTATTCAGCATATTACCTTGAATTTTGAATGGTTAAATGTGAGAAGTTTGTTATTATTGGTAACCTCACTTTTGGTGTGCCAAGTTTTACCGTAGCGGAGCACTAGAGCCTTATATAGCTAGTCCCGGTAACATAATTACACCGTCCGTATGTCCACTGTGTTAATCGTGATAAAATTAAAGTTATTTATTCAAATTTAAAATTAAGTGTTATGCTCTAAAGAGGGACAAATAGCTTAATAAATGTTACCTATACCGTCCTAACTTCGACTTTGACATCTCACAGCATGGAACAAATAGTAGGAAAACATGCGTTCTCCTAAAGTAAATAATCATCCTATAATCATCTAAATCGGAAAAATTCAATAACTACGATTATAAATTACACTTGTTTCAACCCAAAAAAATTATAAATGTGCGAAAAAATTCTATATGATTTAAAGTATGCTGGTTTTTATCACAATTACTGGTAAATATTAAAATAATTCTAAAATTAAAAATCGAACATCGTAAAGCTATTTTAAAAATTATTTGACTTGAATATTGAGTTTTTCACATTTATTTTCACGAAGAATCAAAACAATATTAATTAACCAATTAAAAAAGACTGTTAGGCCTACATTTCCTTTGTAAATTTTTATTGAGAAAAGAACTACTCCTGGACATTGACCTTCAAAATGGTAGACGCAAGCACATGACCGCCGCTCCGTTGTTACCGGGTTACACTACCCTATTAATATGTCCCCAGTAACAACAGCTATTTATAGAGAAATAATTATTTTACAGTGTTGCTCCTTAATTTGAAATCTTTTCCTGATAAAATGGACTTTAATGAATGATTTCTGAAAAGACTAGTGTTTACTTTTTTTAAGTTTTAGTTTTTTTATTTTTTCTTGATTAAGTCAAAGGGGGGGCTGCAGCCCCCACAGCCCCCCCCCTGGATCCGCCAATGCTGTGGTCAGGCTTTTGAGATTTGTTACCATAGAATCTTCGTATTGTGGGTAAAATGTCAAATGGACTCATGTAAAATAGGCAGATGGGCTAATGTCAGGAATCTTTGTAAAATAGCACCAATCAACAGCTGACAAAATTCCTTATGAAAAAGTACCACTCCACTGTATATATAATTCAACTTTGTTGGATGGGATGTCCCTACTTATTCGGTCCTGTATAATTTGGTATACATTGGTGTTTGAACAATGAAGTCAGTTCGTGCTTTAAATTTATAGATATATTACTAGCTGACTTACCCGTGCTTTGCAACGGTAGTAAAATTGCAATGTCAGTGCCAACCCGAGAAATTTTGTGCCTTTCAATTGAGCTCGGTTGCTACTCTCGCTCTTCTCAAATCTATAATATCCTTTAGTTTTTTTTATTACCAATCTTCCCTCAATAACTCAAATGAGAACAGCTGTTAATTAATAAATATTCCTCAACATTTTAATGTGTTCATCATTAAAATGTTGCTTCCATAAGAGTAGCATGGTAATTTTGAAGATGTCTGGGGCGGAGCCCTATGGGGGTTGGGAGGATATCGTCAAGAGCTTTCAATCAAATGTAAGGTTGCATTGGTTTTGACTTCTGGGAATGCTTAAACAACTCTTGTTACCATTTAATATACTACGAGTGTTTACACGTTCAACTGTGTATAAATATTTACCAAAATAATCCAATGCTTTGAAGAATAAATTTTTAACAGCTGTTTATTTCAGTTATATTAAATTATTGAATTAAAGATTAAAGAAATTTAAACACAACGTACTTAAAGTTGCCAGTTACACGTTTGATGATTCTATTGTATAGACGTTTAAATTTCGACATACAATACATCTGCAAGGCCACTAGGGCAACGCCTAGAAGCTTATGAATAACAGGAATAGGCCTGTCTTAATCTTACACATAGATAAATAAAGTATAGTTGTACAAAATTTCAGGTCAATCGGTCCAGTAGTCTTTGAGCCTGTTCAAGACACACAAAGCTTTTGTTTCAAAGATACGTACTTTCGTTTTTATAGATAGAGATTAAAAACGTTATTTAAGAAAAATGCTACTCAAAAACGTCTGTCGCAAGTTTATTCACTGTTTACAGTTTAAATACAGTTTAAAATTTTGTAGCATTTTACAACATATTTATAGAGCGAAGCTCGGCTCCCCGGTACTGTTACTTTAATTCATTATTAGCAAGTACAGTAATTAGGAAATTTTATTATTAAAAAATTTTGAAAAGGTTACCGGTAACGGTTGTTAAGAATAGATTTAATGACAGGTGAATTTTAACTTTTACACGTTATTTTAACGATGATTCAAATTATGACTTTCTATTAAAAACTAAAATATCGGAAAAAGTGTAATCAATATCTGTGCTTAAGGCACCGGAATGAAACTGAGAATACTCAAGAGGTCTATTGGGTGGATAATCTTTGTTACTATTTTACTACCAATATATTTGTGTTGGGCTTGGCAACACAGTGCATAGTATATTGCAGGTACTTTAAAAAATTAATAAATACTTATTAACATCATTAATTTAATCAAACAAATTTTTATTGCTTTTCCTTACAAATAAATAATAAGGAATGTTTAAAATGTAAACTGTACTAGTGTCTTTGTTGTGTTAATGTATTATACAGTGATGTTGAGAGAGAGAGTATGGTAATGGGAGTTAGAGTGGGAGGGCCGACAGGAGGTAAAAGTGGAAGAGGGTACCATAGACCGATAATAGTGGCAATGTGGCCCGCGGATTAACGTCGGGCTGCACCGGCAGGTGTTGGAGATAACGACACGTGGACGTGAATGCGCGTGCGTCCGCGTCGCACAATACTGAGCGCCGAACGCCAAACCTTTGAGCCATCCCTGCAAGTGCAGCAACTGCCATGTTTATTGAGTAATGTATACTAACGATCTTCAGGGGTGCGATACTCAAGTCCGGTTTAGGTATGCCTCCTCTGCTTTTGCTTTTTCACTTTTTAAGCATTCGGTTAAACTTAATAGTTTATAATAGCCTTCTGGTGATGTTGAAGCCGCAGATTAATTTTAAACTGATACACAATAGACCTAATGTTTACTACAGGAATACCCCTTTATAAAAACTCTTAAAGCTCCCCTCTACCTGAACACGAATGCCCCCGCGGCCGCGGCCGTAGCGTAGGCGAGTTTGATATAGCTGCAAGCTGCAGAGAGCATAGGTTTACGTGAATTTTGTTTTCAAATTAACTAATTAAGATAGAGATTGACTCTAGACTTTTCCTTAAATTAGAAGACGGATCTCTTCTTTTCTGGTTTTAGATTTTTAAAATGAAATTTAAAATTTTGGTTATAACTGTCTTAAATCATCTGTTTTTCTCCAGTCGCGAGTTTTATAGATGCAGAGGTTTACAGAAGTCGTGTTTTAAAACTAACCAGGTAAGATAGATATTGACTGTTAACTTTTTATAAAAGTAAAAAGACTGATCTTGTCTTATCTGGTTTTAAAATTAAAAAAATTGTAATTTTAGCTATAACTGTCTAAAATAATTTGTTTTTATGGATTTTTAACTGAAAGTTTCTATTAGTCGAAATAATTACCAAAGTGTAACAAAGGGAAATTTAGTACCGTTATTCTTCTTTGATATGACACCTTTTTTATAGTTCTGGGCTGCATTTAGCAGAAAATAAAACGATTCTAAAAAATCCTTGTATTCGGAAGGCGCACCAGGTAGACCTTAAGAGGGAGTTGGAGTGCCGCCATATTGGATTTATTTCCCATAAAAGCAATGCTAAATTTTTCCCAGCACTTTGTCATGTTTCTTTATCTTTTGTCCGATTGGTTTAGAATAATTAAATAGCGTTTGAATCTCAATTAAATTCACCCTCACCGTTCCTTTTGCGAGATCGGTTCTTTGTAAATAATTTATAAAATTCTGTAGAAAGTGTTTTAAAAGTAGAAAAAACTTGCTTTGTTCAAGTTGGTAAAAAACATTACTTTTATAAAAAATTCCTCTCGCAAACCAAATCCACATTCATGAATCTTTTATTTATAGCTATAAACCATTATTTTCTGATTACAAATAAAAGAGTTATTTGGTTTCCCGTTTAACATTGCTCTTATGGGGGAACGATGGAATCTCGATTGACTCCAACGTCCTCTTAAGCAGGGTAAACTAAACATTGAGCGGTTGTATTTAACTTCTGATTTCTATAAAACTTCTGATTTCTATGATATTTATAGTTACACGATATTAACAGTCTACAGTACCGGCCACCTGGGTTTTTTAATCCCATTTTCCCATAAGGCTAATAAATATTAAAATTATAACATCCACCACGCCGTTTATATTGGCCGAGAAATATTCATCTTTATGTCTTTGAGAGGAAACTAGTATACGTGTTGCTCGAAATCGAGCAATTTAACTTTAATACAATACAAATGTTACTTTTAGCTCAAAATCAACGACATCCGGCCAATCCACTATTGTGAATATCTTTAATCACCAAAACAACACGTATTTACAGCTGATTATTAACAGATGTTTAAAATGCTTTATTCAATCCCAATGTTATTTAAATGGGAAATTTTGAGATTTCAATGGTGGATAGCGCCCTTTATTTTTAGTCCGATTCTCATCAGTTTTTGGCGGAAACAACTACAAACCAAGCCCTATCCAACGACACCAAAAACTTGAAAATCGGTTGAAAACTGTAGAAGGAGTTCTCAAGACAAAAAAACCCTTAGCGTATTAAATAAGTATAGATTTTAATACCTAGAGCACTATGAAATCAAAAAGTTTATGTATTATTGATTGTTTGTTTAATCTTATTTTATACACTAAAACAAGCTCTGTTTTGTACGGGCAAATTTTTTTTTCTCTCCAAGGCTTTTGGATTTTTTATTGAATATGGGGGTTTTGGCCACCAGAAATCGATTGGAGTTGGTCCAATATCGGGAAAATCCTGTTTTCGCGCTAGAGCCCTTTAAAATTTCCATTATGGAGAGTTTATTAATTGAGCACAAAACAGCTGATAACTGTAGATATGAACCAATGTGTTATATCTATATAAAAAAATTATACCAAAGTGCCGGATGTGCTCATCTCATCAGCTGGAGCATTTGGAACTGTCAAAAGTTGCCTTCTTCATTAGAACCGCCGCTGCTGTTTTGTGTGGACTCACTAGCGTGTCACTGTATCAAAATCGTTGTGCATCCTGCCAATGTATATCTTTACATCTTTTGTTCCACTTAATAAGTATGTCAAAATTAACTTCGAGTCACTCGACGAATGAGTAAGTGTCATTTTCTTCTGTTAACGGTAATTTTTTTTCCCAAATCACTGTTGTGTCAATGAGGCTCCGACCTCGTGTTTCATTTTTGAGGGCTGGTAGCTTTAGGACCACCCTTTTAGATTTTCTCATGTTTTTTCCAAGTTCAGAGAAGTCTGTGACCATGAGAGTTTTTTTCCTTCCTCGGATAGGCCCCCGGTGAGACGAATTCTGATGGGCTATTTAGCCCGCACAGCATTTTTAACCTTAGGCCTAAGGCCATTGGCTGAACAGAAGAGTGTTTTTTTATTGTTGTTAATAATGTAGTTTAAGTGTAGTTTTTCTTTTTCATGTAAAAGTTCTTTCCCCATTAAGTGTAATTTAACTGTGAAAACCTGTGTTCGGTTCAGCGCAAGTTAGGCCCAGGTGTAGCCTAATTCTGTCGCAGCTCATGTTTGTGGCCTCTGAACCCAATGTTTTTGTTTTCTAGGGTTGCTGCAGTTAAATTTCTTTGTCCCCAACTAGGCTAAGACATTCCTGTCAAACAAATCCAGAGAAAAATAAGTTTTAGGCCTACTGAAAGCAGCAAACCTTACCGGCAAGTTTCGCTGTTTTCATTTCTTTCTAGTCACCTGTTTGGCCCTGTGGGCTAAATTAAGTTTTATTTCATTGTTTCTATTGCCATGTAACTTTCTTGAAATTCTGAGTTTTTTCTGTTGCCCCAAAGTGAAAATAGTCCTTCTTAAATATGTAAAAATTTTGGTTCACCACTTGAGTAATGGGTAACTTTGAACCCACAAAGTCTCTAAATATTTTTTAAGCATTCAAATGATTTTATTAAGCAACCTGAACCTCTGCCACAACTTTTGAAAGCATTTCCATCAAATTCTGTCAATATTTATAGAAACTGTTAGCAATTTAAGACTGCAATGTACCTTCAAGCCACAAATTTTCAAGTAGACCTGTTTTCTGTTATGACAACTGTTATATGCTTTATAATGTAACCAAATTGATACAGTAAGTCATTAGTACCTAGTTATTGAAGAAAAAGTAGGTTAGGCCTATTAAAAAAACCAAATATTTTTATATTGTCCAAAATTGGAAAACTTACATGTAGGCTATTGCTTTTAATGCCGGATTACATCTTGTTTTTTTTGTCACATTAACCACTGCTGGTTGTTAAATCAAATGCTTCAACTAGGTATGGAAAGTCAAAAAATGGACATGAAATGATAACACTTTCAAATAATTGTCATTTCCAAAAAAAAGAAGTGTACTTATGGGAGAAATTGTACAATGGAAAACCTTGTTGATTTTTTAAATTTTTTTTATTTTTGTCACTGCTTGTACTTTTTTAAAGGAACACAAAAACCCTTGTAATACATTAAAACAGTACTGGTATATTCTGGAGTCTGGTAGAGTGCACCTGTTTCACAGGGTCCCTGAAGGACAACTTCCACCGCCAGCACCACCGCATGGAGGAACCTGGGATGGGCCGGTGGGGATACGCTCCACTCCCTAGGACTTCTACGTTATGTATCTGACTCTACCACCATGAACTGAAACCGGCTGTGATATTCTTGTTGTAACTTACTGTATTTATTTGTTGTCCCTGTTGTTGTTTTGTAATTCTATTTTTGTTATTTAGTTTTAAGAAAAATGTTTTGCAATCTTGGAAAATAATTTTGAGGTTGGGACCCCCCTTGGAAATGATAAACAAGGTCAAGGTTGTATAGATGTAAATAAAGTAGCTTCCAAATGATGTGTTTTAGGAGGAATATTTTTCCATAATAATTCTTTGTTGTAAAATAAATATTCTGTTTTCTTGGCCTGGTAAGACTAGTCTCATTGGAGTGACCCCATCCACGATGTTGTTTTTTGTTTTTCTTTTAGGTTGTGAGCCCCTCCTCGCCCCCGTCCTCATGGGACACGCTTCCAGGTCCTGGTTGTAGTGAGGCTGGGTGCGGAGGCGAGGTGGCGGTTTTTAAGGCGGCGACATACTAATGGATTTTTCACCGGACCAAGAACCGGACCGAGCATCGTACCGGGCAAAAACAGCAAGTCCGGTAGTGCGTCAGGAGTCTATATTAGACCGAGCACCGGACCGTGAGCTCTAGCCCTCCGAGCGTTATTCATCGATTTTTCGCCCCAGCTTTTCGGCCTCTGCGCGTTTGAGTCGATTTTTCGACTCTTCGAAAACGTGATGTAACTTTATAATGAATGACAGAAATGGACCCGTAAACACTACCTCTGTTACCAAGAGGTTCTAAGCTATCCAAAAACACCCATTTCAAATGGCGGATCGTGATTGGTTGTTTGTAATATGGAATGAAACATCTGTGAAAAAACTGCTGACTTTGTAAACATTGAAAAATGTATTTTACCAATTGTTTTAAGGTTATAAATAATTAAAAGTGTTACTAATACAGTTAATTTACATTATTGGAATAAATTAATGTGAATTATCGAGTTTATAAACGTAAATATGAGTAGGAATTAGTATAATAGGCTATTCCTAGCTTGATTTTACATGATTGTGTTCTTATGGGATTAGGGTAAGTACCATAGGACATATTTGGTTTTATTCTACATACATTTTTTTGAATGCTTCTAGCTTA
The DNA here is from genome assembly GCA_030545055.2 of Neoaliturus tenellus. NCBI lineage: Eukaryota > Metazoa > Arthropoda > Insecta > Hemiptera > Cicadellidae > Neoaliturus > Neoaliturus tenellus. The sequence goes on from CM061531.1 coordinate 293,996,523, forward strand.
TATTAATTATACATTTTCTTAAACTGCATGAAATTCCAAACAAAATGTATATCTTGGAATTTTGATTATCTGTTTCTAAAATTATTTTTGTGTAGAGCAAAGTTACATAAACTTTTTTTGTATTTTTTTATTTTCAACCTATAGCCTAATTTTGGAAACAATTAGTAAGGGTGATTATTTTTTTATTTATAGATAGTCCAGTTTATTTACTTTCATATAATATATACATTTATAGTGCTAGGTCATAAAATATGTGTTTTATTTATTTTTATCCCATATCAAAAGGAAATGCAATTAATTGCATTTTAATTGCATTTTTCATTACACAAATACACTTAAAATGCCTTTCGTGAATTGCATTTGGCTAAATGAAATTTAAATGCAATTAAATGTAATAAAAATATATTTTTAATGCATTTTTGGAGCATTTAAAATTCAATTATTAAGCATTTTCCTAAATGTTCTAAAATCGTATTTAAAATACATTTTGCTAAATGCATTTATTGAAATGAAATTTAATTGTGATTAAAATGCAATAATAACACATTTTGAACGCATTTTAAAAATATTTTAAAATGCAATTATTTAGCATTTTATAAAGTGTATCAAAATTACATTTTAAATTAATTTTGCGAAATGCATTTGTCGAAATGAAATTTAAATGTGATTAAAATGCAATAAAAATACATTTTAAACGCATTTTTAGAGCATTTTAAATGCAATTATTTAGCATTTTCTAAAATGTATAACAATTACATTTTAAATGCATTTTGCGAAATGTATTTCACTAAATGCAATTTAAATGTGATTTAAATGCTACTAGAATACATTTTAAATGCAATTTTAGAGCATTTTAAATGCCTTCTTAGAAGATTTTAAATGCATTTAATTAGCATTTTTAAAATGTATTAAAATTTCATTTAGAATGCATTTTGCAAAACGCATTTATACTTACAGACTCATTCTTATGTAAACGTTAATTTTTTAAAAAGCAAAAAAAAAGCAAATTCAGTGTGCAGATTCCTTGGCTAAAAATAGGAACATTAAATATAATTATGCTTATCACCACACAAAGATTTGTTGTCCTTAACTCTTCTAAATTCGTGAATTACCCTTGAAAACTAAATTTAGTTCTCAGTTTATTTTAAATTATAAGTTGATATAAAAGTAACAACTTCGTATAGTATAAATTTAATAAGTTATAAACTTAATGAGGGATGATCTTCCTTCAGAAGGGTTGGGGTTGTCCCCTCATGGGTATTGCCACTCCTGTCAGTATCAGTGAGCAACTGTGGCAATACTTCAAGTACTACCGTTGCTCATGGAGACTGCTAGGATATGTAAATCTATGTCCATGGATTTCGCCCATTGATATTACCGTGGCTGCCACCACTAAATGGCAATACTTTAATATTTTAATGTTGAAGAGTCAATTAAATGCTATTAAAATGTGATTTGAATCTATAAAAAATATAATTAAAATGTCATTAAATTGCATTTGAAATGAAATGAAAATGCATCAAAATTGTGATTAAAATGCAATTCTAATCCATTTTAAATGCATTTAAAATGCTGTAAAGATGCATCTAAAATGTGATTAAAATGCATTTTAAAATGCGATTAAAATGTATTAAAATTGCATTTAATTGGGCCAAAAGTTGTATATTTCAAATGCAATTAATTGCATTTTAAAATATCATTAAAATATGATTAATTGCATTACAAAATACAATTTAAATGTAATTAATTGCATTTTTAGAAATGCAATTAATTGCATATTTTTTGATATGGGATTTGAAAGTATGCAAATCCTTGAAAAAAATGGTAACGCTCCAGGGGAGCTATATTGAACACTCGGAGGGCTAGAGGTTGTTATATAGCGAAACATCAAGGAAAAGATCGGTCCGATGTACGATAGTGTGTCAGGGTCAATTTAGCTCCGAACGCCGTCGCGAACACTCACATTTTAACCGATAGACTCACTCCCGTATCCTCTGGCGCTCTCACTCACTAATGCTATCCCTCTCTCTTTCTAAACTTCCATCACCGCGCTCGGTGAATCTGTCCGGTACGATGCACGGTCCAAGACCTTGTTCGGGGAAATGTTCTGAGTAAATTTACCTTACTGTATGGTGCAATGTTCGGTACGATGCTCGGTCTGATGTACGGTCTAGTGGAATAAAGTCCGGTAGTGTGTAGCCTCCTTTACACTTCCTGAACAAATTAAAGAGTAAAAACACTTTTTTCTGTTTTTCCTATTCCACAAAGCATTCAAAATCGAACCAGGGCTGCGTATACCGTAAGGTTGTTTTCCCACGCGCTGTTTTGAAGAGGCTGGTGCTTTTGTATTATACACGATAATATCTAAAAACCAGTTTTTTGCGGCTTGTTAACAGAAAGTTACGTAGTTTATTACTATACTTTGAGGTGTCTGCATTCGTCCACGATAAATTTGGCAATATAAAGGAAATACGCCGTTATCTTCCGAGACAATTTTATAAACAAAGATATATAATAATATGATTGAAACGTGATTCGATCTCGGATGTGGTAATGCTCAAAATCATGTATATGGGTTCCAGCCGATTGATACCACCTCCAAATCAAATACTTAAATTCCTACACTGCTGCAAAACTTAAATTCTCCTTCCTTATCATTATCAGATGAACGAGATCGGCTTGAATAGAAAGAAGCCTTTTTGCACTGACATTTTAGTGCGTCGTCTGCTGATGATATTATTAGTCTAATAGAAACAATGAGGAATTGCTTAAGCTTACCAAGCAAATCCTCTATCCCCAGGTCCTGACTTTTAAATCCATGATATGTACATATAACTAACTCCATATCACTAGCCAAAGAAAAAAGTCCGTATTGTCCAGGCTCTAAAAAGGTTGAGCATGCACTGAAAGTCTAACAAAATTTGACTTCTTGCATTGTTGTTGAGGATATTTAATAGATGTAAAAAATCGGCGTTACCACATTTCCAAAATGGGCACAACATGGGGAACGCCCCCTAGAGTAAGTCGTAGAGGAAACTATTGACCTATGTCATGTTGCATATCATTTTAAAGGTTTTTGAATGTATATTCAAATTCCACAAACCCGACCTCTAAAGGTCAAATATGACGCGAGATATTGCCTTTTAAAATTTCGGCAAAATGCTTTTTATGCAAAGTTTGACTGCCTGCCATTTCTGACTCGATCGTTCATTTTAGGTCGGCTTTGCGGCATTGCTTTTTGATAAACATAATCCTAAAGCTTACGTTAAATATTTCAAAGAAATGTCACGGGCTGTCCCAAATTGGACTGAAAATAATATTGTAGTAATAATATTTCGGACAGCAATCAAAGACGGCAAATGAAGACTTATGAGAAAACTTTTAACCTACTTTTCAGGATCTTTACAAAGAGGAGATAGATAGAATTCAAATAGATTTGAAAACAATGTTGCCAACTCGACCTCAAATGACCGTTTGAGCAAGAAATGGCAGGCAGTCCAACTTTGCATAAAAGCAGATTATCGAAATTTCAAAATGCGATAACTTGTGTTTTATTCAACTTTTAGAGATCGGGTTTGTGGCATTTGAATCTACATTCAAATACCTTTAAAATGATATACAACATGACATAGGCCAATACAGTTCACTTAACGACTTCCTCTAGGGGGCGTTTCCCGTGTTGTGCCCACTCTGGAAATGTGGCAACATCGATTTTTTTTACATCTACTAAATGTTCCCAACAATAATCAAAAGTCAAATTTCGTTAGACTTTTAGTGCATGCTCAACCTGTTTAGAGCCTGGACTATTACTGTATAAAAATATGACACCAAGGGAGATTTTACTTTCAAACACTGACATAATTTTGGTCTGAGTTAATACACAAACATTATTTGACAGTATAGCCATCTTATAGTCCGTGTCTCTATATTTTATTCAACCCTTTGTAGTATTCCGCTGAATGTACATAGGCCTATTTGATGGGAGTGAAAAGCACCCTCCCGTGTCGTGCGCCCGCACTGATGGCTGCAACTGTTCTCGCGTATGTGTCGTACGTGGTCGTGGTCCCCGACCGCGACGCCGCCGAAGCTCGGACCAAGTAACTGGGCCACGCTCACAATCGTCGAAAATCGTGGGAGTCCCGGGACCATTGGGTGGTATGGTATAACGCTTTAAAGCACTGGAACCAAGTGAAACAGTAACAAAGGTTTATTTGTTTATATCAGAAAAAAGAGAGTAAACATTACTTTCAGTTGTAAACATTCCAACTACGTAGCAAAAATATAATAATTAATTTTCGCAGGTGATAAACTTTTTCACACTAGTGTAGCGAAAAAGAATTTTTTTTACTATTTGTAAACTAGGCCATCATGGAAAACCTCGTTTATTTTAAGGTAATGTAAAAGCAAGGTGTATAAATATTTATACACCTTGATGTAAAAGTGTATAAAAGAAACTTTTGCGAAATAGTAACAAAAATTAATATCTCAAAAACTTTATTTCCCTCATAAGATAAAAATTATGTACATTTATTTATTTTAAAATCAATTTTCATGTTTTTTTATAAAATTTTGATTTATTTTAAGCTTCCTCCTCTTTGGATATTACAGTAATTACAGCAGCATTAAACATGCCTACACCAGTAAATCAATATATTACTTCAACTACGTTCTACGTTTTCACAGCGTTTTGAAGCCACCTGTGTTTATACGATGGCTCCGAAATGCGGTCCGTGCTTTTGAAGCCAGTTGGCTCCAAACCACTGTGAGGCTCAAAACCTGGTCATTATCTCTAAAACCACCGTGTTTTGGAGCCACCTTGTGAAGCCAGGCGATGGCTTCGATGCGCGGTGTAGGGAGAGAAATTGGACTCGAAACTCTGTGAACGTCCTGATATATATATATATATATATATATATATATATATATATATATATATATATATATATATATATATATATATATATATATATATATATATATATATATATATATATGTGTGTGTGTGTGTGTGTGTGTGTGTGTGTGTGTGTGTGTGTGTGTGTGTGTGTTATATATATATATATGTATATATACATATATACATATATATATATATATATTCAGTAGAATATAGTATTTATAGATTCAATTTAACAGACAACAAAAAGTTTAATTTTTAAATGTCCTATAAATGTCATAAATAATTTTATCAACCACAAGCTAATTACTCTGCCAAGTGAGACCTTTAATTTTATGTACATATCAACCTATGCTTACATTTAAGATTTTCATCTGACTCCTGGTCAGATGAAACACGACTAAAAATGTTTGATAACGTCAAAAGGTACTTTGTGTTAAGTTACTATCACCCCCAAACAATATTTGTTTAGCTTAAGAAATAAAAAAAAATAATAATAAAGAGGGGGGGACGGACTTCTTTACACCCTGTATTAGGAACAATGCAGTGGAGATTAAGACTCCACAAGTGTCTCCAGTACAAAGCCATTACATTAAAAATTTTACAACTATGATTATTACGTGATAAGCTAAAACTTGCAACTAGAATGGAATTTGATGGAATATTATTGTGGCTTAGCTGTAAATTAACATTTAAATTAGACTGTTCTTTACCCCTAATTATCCAACAGAAACTTCAACGAGATAAGAAAGATAAAAGCTGAAACTCTTCAGAGAGGTTTAAATGTCAACAACTGTCCTTAGACATAACGGATGGGTTATTCTGAAAAGGCTCATTACGTATTTTATCCAGAAACATTGGTATCTAATGGAAAAATTTGAATTAGTTACTGAGATAAGGGTATATTTTTTTCTATCGCTGTATTTTAGGATAGCCCTACAGCAATACAAAGGTTTTTAATTAATTTTGAGATTCAAGTTAAATTCACTTGTATTTTTATCTTTGTCAAACTTTTTCATAAAAGGTTGGCAAAATTATTTTCATTATTTGTCCTCTAAGAAATATTATTGTACTCTATAAAATGAAATTTAATTTATAACAAAATACGGAGTAAAATTACTACTTTTATAAGTTTAAATTTTAAAAGTGTTTGGGATCTTAAGGTGAATATTTTCAATTCAATCGTTTACTATTTTTTCAAACAACACAAGATAAACTTGTTTACTTATACTCATGCTATGAAATATATTCGATCCATCATACCCATCAACACTAAATATTTCAGTTCATCAGAAATTTGTATTCTTTCGTTGTATTACTGTTTTTACAAATTTGTTCCATATCAAGTTGATGGTTCATTCTTTATTTCGAAATAATTGTGTAAAGTAGGAGAAAGGAGTACGTTAGTCTTGTGATCAGTGAAATTTTAGTGTTTTACTTTGAGATAGCATCTGTAGAACTGAATACTGTCTCGACCTCAAACACAGATTTATCTATGTTTTAGGACTGATTTGTGCCACCCTGTATATTTAAGACAACATGGGCAAAAATTAAAAAGCCAAAAAGAAAAATACAAGGGACCGACAAGGTAGGGGTTAAACCTTTTGAGTGTCCCCAATAACGCCTAGGTAGATAAAGTAGTATGGGCAATGAGTTCTGTCACTTCACTGCTTACGACCTTCAGTGCTGGTAAACAGTTTGATAAACTCCTCGAAATCCGTAAGGAGGTGGTGGAGAAGGTTTTCAGTGGCACCACTGAGACATGCAAAGTTTTCTTTACCCGACTTAAGTAGCTTCAACTGAAGATGGTGATCCTTGACCTTTCTGATAGAGGCCACCAGGTTATTTAAACTTAGCCATCTCCGGGTAGGACTGGTAAAATGGTACCTGAACGCATCTTCGCAATGCGTTTAGGTACCATTTTGGAGCTCCATTTTCTTTATGTGCTTTAAGTGCCTGGAGTATGAGCACCGTTGCAGCGTGTACACGGAAAAGGAACGGTCAGCTAAAAATGTGGGGATGCAGGACACGATCATAAAATGTTTGTCAAATCAGTTGTCAAATGCTTCCTCTTCAGTGAACTGAAGTTGGAGTTTATTTGCAGCAGTCAACCATGAACTCATTCTACGGCATACCATGTTTTAGACTCGTCTTTAAAAAGCCTAAAACAAGCCAAGCGGCAACTACCAAAAAAGCTAAGACGAAAAATAAGAAGACTAAAAGTTAAAATAGTTTTGTCTTCATAGAAACTTCAACTTCATTAGACCCGGTGTCCTATTATAGTCGCTCCCTGGTCCATTTTTTATCTTCGTCCCTGGGGATCTCCCACCCCACTCTTCCGCCCCCCATCCCCTCCCCCTCCCATTCCTCGGTCTCTCACTCTTAAATCCCTTGCCCCCACTGTCTCCGCTCACCCCCGCGATTGCCCCGGGTGTTTTTTTTCTGAATAAAATTTTTTTTCGTACCAGGTCTTTAGCCCGGGTCTCCTAGTTGGTAGTCTACAGTATTAACCACTCAGCCACGCCAAAATCTGTGTATGAATAGACTCTTAAGTCTAATACGTTGAAGTGAATAATTAATTTCAAAGTGTGTTACATTCTTGTTATTATTTTTGTTTGGATCTAATATGGCATTAGCTTGTTCATTTTCTCCTAGGGTGTAGCACTTTTGGCACTTTTATAGTTTAAATTTATTGAGGAGCTAGTTTGTTAAATCGCTACTATAGGTCGTCTTCCACCGCATGGTTACGTTACGCTTTTAATGACACGAGTTCGTAGGTTCTCTTATCTCAGCACTTTCGGCACATGACGTCACGCGTCTTAGTTAAAATTTGTATAGTCTAAGTTTAATTGTTCTTTGATAAGGTAAAGCACTGTTGGCGCTTTTTATTTCAAATTTATCATGGAGCTAGTTTGTTTAATTTCTCCTAAGATTCAATATGATCGTCTTTTAGTGCATGGTTACGCCAACGCCATGCTTTTAAAGATGGTTCATCCGTTCTCTCCTAGAAGCGCTGCCAGTGCATAGCGTCAACTTTTAAGTAAAAAAATGTCAAGTCTTAGTTTGATCGTTCTCTCCTAGAATCTAGCACTGTTTGTTTTAGTGGGCCTAAATAATAGCAACATCATCTAAAAATCTGTGTGTTTCTGAATGCTTTTCTTTATGCTTACTGTCTTGACTATCCTCACACAAGCTATTATAATAATAAGTGGGTAGTGGCACCGGACACCACGTAGATGAAATCCTGTTCTTTACTAAACTTTTCAAATTCCTTTAAACTAAGACATCTCAAAATTATCCAAACTTTTTTTAATAGATGCTTTTACATCGTGTGTTGCATGCGTGTTGATGCTGCTTTAGTTGACTGCTAGCTTCTCACGCATATTACAGTTTTTCACAACATCTAATTCGGACTACATATTTGTTCAAAATAAGCATTCTTAAGCTAATAATGGTTTCTTCCTTTGCTAATGTTTACAAGGTTTCATAAATTTTGAACGATATGTATATTTTTTACATTATTTACGTAAAATAATAGGAACCGAAATATGATTAGCATTTATGGTAATATACCTTGCAACAGTTATGTTCGTTCTTCATAAAACTATACATTATCGGAAAAGAGATTGTAATTTTCTGGTCATCCTTTCAACAATTGAATTTTATTTTTGACTAATTGTTCATCCTTTAGCGTTTCTTTTCTGAATTAACTATGGATTTGTCAAGAACTTTTTTCAATTCTGTATAAACAAAACTCTCAATATTTAAAACTTGAATACATGTAACAAAACCAATTGGTTAGTTATTTTCAAAAGTTTTTAAATATAAAAAATATCATCTTAGAAGTTAATAACTTAAACTATAATTATTTTCTTTGCGTCGAAAATTATAAATTCTTTTTTGTATGATACATTTGAAGCACAAACAGGCCTTTCCTTTAACAGAAAAATATTTACAATACAAGGATTTCATTTTATAAGTGTTTTTTACAGGGGGGTTGCGGGAACCAAAAGAACTTGAAACAGTTGTTGTATCGTTATGAAGAGGTTAGGGAGATTTTGGTTATGTCGTTGTGATAAGTATGTGTTGCCATTTCTGTCTAAATGTATATAGCGTCTTGTCACTAAATATATTTTAGTCAATATAGCGTCTTGTTTTTTCATACAACAATTTTTAAAAGATTATAAATTTACTAAAAAGAAACCGATAGAGTAAAGAATTATCTTTATTCAACACTATGAGATCGGCTGAAATAACACTCTTCTATGCTGAGACCCATTGTTAAAATACATTTTTACTCGTTCAAAACAACAGAAAAAGTATAAATAAAAATCCAAACGGGCATGTAAGTGTAAATAGTGAAAACTCCCGAAAACGTTTCAGAGTGAATTAACAGGTCAATCTCCACCCAAACACGATATCTAATAGCTGTTTTTACTTTTCCTACATGGTGACTATTAATTGACACGAATAAATTATTAGGATTATTCATCTTAACAATGTGTTTCAGATTAAAAGAGTCATTTTGAGTGATCTTTCAATTTTAAATAATTATGTGTTCTACTGTGTTTTTTTGTATGAATAATAAATTTACTATTAAAAACGTGTTACATGAAAAAACTTTAGACGATATATTGACAACGAATACATTCGGACTAAATACATATTTAAGACAACGACACAATAACCTAAATCTCCCTAACTCTTGCAATAACGATACCAAATTCGTCCGGTTTCAGCAAAAGAACGAAAAAATATCAAAAACAATAACAGAAGTGTCAAGCTGAGATAAATGCAATCCTTGTAACCGCCAAAGGCACTATTCTGCCTGTAACAATTCTGCGAATTATAAAATTTAACTTACCTATGTCTCACAGATATTCAGAACAAAAAACTCAAGCAATAAAGTTTGTTCAACTATTTCTGATTACATTCGTTTACATCGTCAATGTCAGTCCCAGCTCAGCATTACAAATAGATAATTTTTTATCATTCGTTATATTTTTCGTTGTAAGTAATGATTAATTGTAACATATTAACAACATTAAACCCAGTTTCATTTAAGTTTATAAATTATTGCCGAAATCCATCTTGAATTACATCTAAATAGATTTTAAACGTTTTTAAGTTTATTAAAGAGTTTAGAGTAGAATGTAAACAAACAAATTATTACTCTTTGTAAATTCAAAATAACTGCCACAAAATCCTCTCATTTGTAAGAAATTGCAGTATTGCGTGAACAAGTACTAAACGCATAGTCTTTATAGCTGTGTTGTTCTGTGGAGGGGACCCATAATAACAGTTTCACAGACCATCAAACGTTTCTCGGATCATTTCCCTCATAATCTGTGAGGTAATAAAAATCTCGTTACGGATTACTGTTTTTCTCTAATTTAAAATGACGTTATTAGTAATGGATTAATTTTTATCGAAAGTTATTTCCTTATTTTAAAGTAGTAAATATTTTGTTAATACTGAATACATTTTCTATTTTAATTTACGTGAGACTGATAATGAGTTATTGTAAACGGTTTTTATATCATTAATTTTTGGTAAAATCTAATTTTTTTATTATTT